>JAHDVE020011011.1:0-105332 GCA_022606495.2 Halesus radiatus
AAAGGGTCATATATTGACAATCATTTATATAATTTGCTTAATTCGAAGGACCATTTTTCCATTACACATATCAACAATGCTAAAGAACAGAAAATCAGAAATAAGAGATTTGTTTATATGTCGCATTTTTCAATCGATGACATACTTAATCAAACTAATGAAATTTGCGTCGCATTTGTGCGGGAGCTCAATGATTCTTATAAGTATCTTATAAATGCGATTGATTTGAACACTAGGATAAAAGATGGTAGAAAAATGACACAAGAAGAACAAAAAATTGCAAAAACCAAAATAGCATTCGGTTATTGGAAATACAGATATCTTCTAAGACATAATAAAGGTCAGCATATGCTAACATCGGAGGAAATTCACCATCTATCGACCCAAGTACCTTCATTTTGCCAATATTTGTATACAGGTTACGAAGTTTTTTTGAGCGAAGAATCTCTATTCATGCTTGATGTTTATTTAGGTGTTTTCTTTTATAGTAATCTTGGGGAAGGTGATGAGAAAGACTTTGCTAAAAATGTTGCTCGAAAAGTAAACAGCCCCCAAACTCTATACCCTCTAATTTCGCAGCCCAAATTTGAATCGGGAAAATTTACGAGAAACTTAAACAACTAAATTCTACCCTCGGTAATAAAAACCCTTTCCTTCATCTTGCTATAATACAAAAAATCCATTTGGAATCGGCATTTGTTGAGATCCTTTGCTAATAGAGCTTTTGCTATAATATAGGAAGTAAGTTAATTCTAAAATTTTTGTCACAAAAGAATTTAACATTTTTTATACTTTTATTTGTCCTACTATGTAGTTTAGAAATAGATTTTCGGAAATTTGAGAATACTTATAAATCTTTAAGGCGCATTTATTGAAGCTTAAAATCACTGAGAAGAAAGCTGGTATATAAATACAAGGCTTTGGACACAATTTAAAAGCACATTTTAAGCCAATTACTATGGTTTATCAGGCCCGCTAATGCAAACAAAGCGGAGAAATCGAAAATTGATAAAATCAATGACACATTTTTGAGCTCGATACCCGTGACGGTATGGTGACTAGATGCAAAGAAAACAAATGATGAGCTGGGAATTTACTACCTATCGAGGCATACATTCCATTGATTTTACTAAAGAATACTCGTAAGGCCATTTAAATACAACACAGGCGCAATATAGAGGATTAGGATAACGGAGAGCCTTTTGTCGAGAAATCTGACAAAAAAAAGGTTATTAGGATTGCCATAGGAAACGTTTTCGCTATAGCAAGCTAAGTGAATCTTTACGTAAACGAAACAAAATAATTTTTTAATTTTTGGGAACTACATCTATGCTTTGAAATGATTTCTTCCCAGAACTAAACAGTTTGAATATAGTAGACTGTTATCTAATTAGCCATTTTGATTACAAATGATGTGCAATGAAAGCTCCTCAGTTAACTTAGTACAGGATTGCAATTATTCATGTATTATGTTTTACTGTTGAAGTATTCAAAAACATAGTATCTCTTAGGATCTCTACCGTTTCACTAACAATTGCATGGCGTATGATTCATATGTTGATCATGACCGTGTTATCGTAGCCGTTACATTCAAAACTAATAAAAGATTCTGCCTCAAGTCAAACTGAGAAAAGGGGGATATATAATATTTTCGCAAACAAGCCTGGTATGTATCGAAAGATGAAGTGGGATTGATAGCGTATGGAATGACATACAATAAAAGTTCGGTGGGATGGACATATAGATTGTAAGTTTGAAACAAAATTTGAATGTATTTTATACATCAGCTCTTGGTTTAACGGTATGAAAATTCATTTTTAAGTATTGAGGAAACCCTGTGCATTTTTATAATGATTACATCATACCAAGGGCATAAAAAACTCAGAGCTGAAAGCAGATGTAATTAAATAACGAGTAGGAATATAAATCGAAAAACATATACTACAATTATTGTACCGAAAGCACCAGGCTTTGGACCTTAACAAAATATTGTTGGTATTATAGATGCCCCGAGGCAAAAAGCTGTCAAAGCTAAGCAAAAATTCGCAATGCTCAAATATGAAGCGGAAAATTAATTCCTATTTTGATATGCATTACCCTGCCAAACAACATAGTCCCGAGTAATTTTAGGCCAGAGTGTTTACAACGCTGAAATACTTTACCTATCAACTTTAAGTATTTATCTAAGTATTAAAAAATTGGCCTTTACCTGGATAAATAGCTACATAAAAACCTTTGATAGGTGGGTTATCCAGCTTATTTATGATTCTACATCTATTGTTACACCGATAGCGCTGCAATAATGTTTAAAAATAATCCATTAAAAAATATCAATACAACAGTTTAGCGCATGGTTTAATGAGTAAGATGATTGAGGAACGAGAGATGATAACAAGATGAGATGTCATACGATACAGATATTGAAAACATATCTTACATCATATCTAAATTGTAAACCTTGATAAAGTACATTTTTTATTTCATCTATTACTATCGAACTTGAATGATTTTGTGCAATTACATATCTCAAATGCCTGTTTTAAGAGAATGCTATACCCCTGTAATAATGAATCATCCCTTTGTAAGGCTTTCTTTTTTAGACCATTTTTGTATTGAACCGCGAACAATACATTTAATTAACCGTCATAAAGAAAAAACTTATAGAAGGAAAAGAAAACATATAGACTTTACAGGTTTTCAAGTTTTATTTCATTTTACATGAAATGACAAAGATACACTACCTGTTTTGTAAAACCTTTCATTTCATGTTCTTCCCTTTCTAATGATGCAATTTTGTAGGTTTCTATATGGTCACATATTCTTTTGTAAAAATCACAACCTAATACAACACCCCTATTAAGTTTTGACATTCTTGCAACCCTGTTCAAAGCTATACCATTAAAGCTTGAAACCTTTGTGCATATAGAGTCACTATATTTGTCATACTTCCCATAATCAACACCGGCACTAAAATCAACTTTAACATTTTCGACGCTCCAAATATCCAGCTTTTTCATTAGTAATCTAAGAAAATGTAAAACACCAAAGTCACTTCCAAATCTAAGCATTGCATAATTATAGTCAATTGTAACAGGCTCCACTGCAAAGTTCTGTAATAGCTTGATAACAAGATTTCTAAGATTCGTGTAAATCTCATAATTATCCTTTTCAAGTTCCAATACTGGCTCATACTTAACATAGAGGAAGTTGCTCTTGCATACATCAATAACATCGGGTGTTGTAACAAAATCTTGAAGCTCTATGCCATTAATAAGAAGCTTGAGTTTCATATTATGATCATATTGTATGTAGTAATTTGGAATATTCTTACCATTTATTGATACAGTAGGGCTCTGGATATTTGCGTAAAAAACTGTTTTATTGTATCTAAGCACAATTATGATGTAGTTCCTCGCAATTTTACCGTAGATTTCCCTTCCTCCGAGTCGACCCTTCTCCAGGGCTAGCCTGTAATCAACATAAATGTTATCATGCATTTTGTCTGTTATTATATAGACAGTTTCTGTTTTTGTCCCAAATTTTCTCCCAGTTAGCAAGTTATTGTCTACAATTAGTTCCATTAGGGGTTTTGTAAGTTGAGAGATATTGAAAAATACTAAAATAGAAAAAATGACTAATCACTAATTTGTATAAAGGACACAGAATGTCTAACAGTTTACCGTGGCAAAGCTTTTAGTTCTTTTCTATTACTGTAATTAGTTAGCAATATAAATAACAATTATGAGTTTAACCTTTTTGTTTCTGACATTACAATACACGCCTTAAGTATAAAATACAAGCCCAACTCTTTATTTGTGATAAACCGCCCTTGACCCCACACAAATGTATCCAAATTCAGACGAATTGTATATTTTCTGTGATTAAAATAATGGTCGACCTCTGTATTTTATTTATCGAAAGCATTATAGCTTTGTCAGGTGCTTATCATTATAAGGGGATTCAAAAGAGTAAAAACATTGCTGATATTATAGCTGGCCTACCCCGAACAAACTGACCCATGCTTGATTCATTAAGTGATTATTCTAGGTAAACAATTATCAAAACTTATTCTTGTCTAATACAAACGGAAGTAATAAAAAATGTAAAAGTTTTATCTAAAGGCTAATTTTTACTGGATTGTATATGTAATGACGAATCAAGTACTCGGCAGTGTCTAAACTGTCCTTATAATCCAAGTCTAATTTGAGCTACCATGTTACTCCAAATAGTAAGCTTAAGTTCTATAAATCTTAAAAAATCTTTTATTGTGACTTATATATTTACGCCATGTTCTGGGAAACGGCGTCTGGGCCATAATTTTAGATTAATGAGAAGTAATAACAATCGCTTAAGAATGGAAGCTCGATATATAGTAATTACCAGAATAATGATTCCTTGACAGTCTCATGCATCAGTAATATATAACTAATGTCACCATACGCATCAGAAGAAAAACATACCATACACTATTAATATCTCCCTAAGTGTATTTTAGTAAGATAAAAACTCAAATAAAGTTAATAAGTAATTGCACCAATTCTTATTGAACTATACGATTACTGTTTGGTACTAATCCTTGGTTGTGAGAATGAAAGAGATGCATTTTTTAGATATATCTATTATAGTGTACATTTGGCAGCCAGAGATTTAATAATAGTGGACTGGCTTATGAAATAATAAGGCAAATTAGGTGCCATTTGGTATATGTTTAAAACCAATTTGCTCAAATAGACGCTCATTTTTTGACTTGTAACGGGACCATGAGAATATATACCTAATCATATCAAAGTCCTGTAAAAATTTGTCAATAGCCCACGACAATAAATAAGTATCAAAATTTTGGTATCTATGCTTATTATCACCTACACAAAAACTCTTTGCCGGGCAAAACAAAATCAAAACACCAGGCGGCTTTGTTTATTCTTCTTAATACACACAGTTGGACTTCACAGATTATAGCCATTGTTACTAGGCTTATACCAATTAAAGATGAGCAGGTATAATTTAGAGAAATTCAGAAGGCTTACCTATAACATTCCATACCCTGCTATAACTACGTAATTAAACAGTTAAGCGATATTAATACCAGGAAGCTTTACATCTTGAAACCGCCCACATAGCTTCGTTTCTGTTGAAATAACTATTCCCAAGTCCAATTCTTTAATCTGCATGTTGGGCAATATTGGCTAAGGGCGGCTATTTCAAAGTAGAGACTTTTTTGTGTCACTATATCTAGATCTTTGTTTTCGATATTGTATGTTACAGCAGCATGCTTCATTCAATGGCCTCTTAAAATGACTATTGGGGGTAAACAAATTTGAAGGATATTATATTTGATATCATAGTTTAGTCAAGACTTGAATCCTTGTATAAGTGATTTTGCACCATCAAATTACAATAGGACTTTTTTCTTCGGAATGCTGTGTCTAATGTGCTTTGTTACATCATTTCAATACCAATTTTTGTTAATGTACAAAAGTACACTGCCAAAGCCTCTTATAAGCTAAGATTTGACCAAAGTTATTTTATTTCTATATCTATTTTCACAGTTGTTGCAATTTTGCTAGCAATATTTTCTTTTATTTACAGATTTTTAAAAATGTCCAAGCCTCCCTATTTTCATCTACAAGCAATTACTAAGGTTATATGTTATTTATACAATTGTTGCATCCAGAAGAAATTTAAGGATGCTTGCTTTTATGTGTTAGTCTTAATTTTTTTGTAGCGAAAAGAACTTTAGCAGCACAAAATATCATTTCAAATTATAGAATTCGCGTCAAATAAGAACAGAAAAACTGCAGCGTTATGTTCCTAAACGCTTAGAACCAGCAAAGAGGAGGATGGTGACAATAATGCTTGGCGAAGATTTAAATCTGTTTTTTATCAAATTCCTTCCTGACCATTTACTAGTTCCTTTTGTTTGTAAATAAACTTACAGTATTACTGACGGTCTTCTAAGCCTTCTTCGCTGCTAGACTATAAGGCGTATATTGATATTTCTTATATGCCCGACGTTTGCATTACTTTGTGGATAAATATAGTTTTATTGTGGCTTATGTATGCTAGTCTGGTATACCATAGAAACTAATTACGAGGCATTCTGGACAAGGCTTTATCAATACGAGATTTTTCGTTTCTTACTTGTAACCTGATATGAATGCATGAATAAAGCTTAAGGGGCATCGTAGGATTAAGTGCTTTTTTTGTGAATTATCCTTCTATATTGTTATCGCAAATACGCTTAAACCATTTTATGTTAGTAAATGCATGATTTTAGGATTGAGTAATCGTAGCTAAGGATCTGTAATTTGCATGCAAAGGAATATAAATAAAGTGTTAAGTTTGATAAGATTGCAAATCTAGACTTACAACAGCACGTACCGGAAATCCAGCTACATTGATCCGGAGTTTACTATGAATAGAATTTGAGTCATTACTTAATAGTAAGCAACATCTACCGTAAGGGATATTAAGTAAAAAGAAGCATATATCGTTTTTGATCGCAATTTGCCAAAGTTATCTATTTTTTAGTGTTATTTTCTGCAATTACAGCTAATCAGTTTACTTATATTATTTACATTCATGTAATAGAATATTGAGTGCATGATAACAAACAAAAGACATAAAGTTACATTCTCGATTCTTTGCAAAAAGGAGAGAATGGGGAAAGTAATCTAAAGATGTAAGGTAAACAGTCAAATATATACTCAATTTTTCATCGCTATTAGATATGGGGAAATCGCTATTACAACATCATTTCAATTAACTAGCTCATTTAGAGTAAACGAAAGATGTGATATTTGCATAGAGGCAGAGATAATATCCTTTAATCGGATATAGCATGATTTGTCTTGCTTATCTAGCCTTTCGTTTTGCTAAAGAAAAAGGATACATACTTGATCAATATACCCCTTACCCCTTTCATCAAGTATAGATATCCGTCAACATGAATTGTAAGATTCTTCACCTACAACCCGTTCTATCGTCCCAATGACTCAAACCTCTACACGGCAATTTCTGACACTTATATCCTTTGGATTTTTAAACTGTCAAAGTGGATAGGTACCATACCTTGAATTTATTGACTCCATCTATATTGTCTAGATTTACACAATTCACTAAAGAGGGAATTACAGACCTAACATTTTTCAGTGATGTCAAGAAGAAGGACAATTAATTTTTAATGTTTTGAGATTCATAAACTTGAAAAAATCTTAGAAGATTTTATTTATGTATGTCCATGACATCAAATTTTCATAACTACACACCTCATTACTACATAAACTTACACTTCTACCACACATAAACTCTTCACGTCAGCTACAGCCGAATCATACCACTAGGTGGCTTGGATTATTCTTCTCGGGTTGAACCGAAGGGCTGTCACACATCATAACTATCGCTACTAACAGATCGTTCCCTATATTTTTAGGAAAGGGCTTATATTTTCAACTGCAATAGATGCAGATTGCCTAACCAGGGGGGTCTAAACCTAGATTTTAGGCTACTATCATCGAATTGACCAATGCCGGTTTCGAACCTGCAAGGACTTTTCTCAACACAAAGGAGCTTGACTTGTGGCTACGGCACCTCAAAAGATTACGTTACTTGTTTTTCCCGAATGGTCACCCACTTCAGTACTCCACAACCTTGACTAGGCTTAACTTCGGAGATCTGACGGGTTCCGGTGATTTACTGATAATATGAACGTAATCAAAAAATTCATAAACTTGAATTTCGGAAAACTCTTTCTATAGATTTTGATATTTGAATTATTGTCTGTGACCAGACATTCAGGGGGATCCTTGCAAACAACTACTGTTATACTCCATATGCCTATTTATACATCCTTTTGGAATAAGGGCAGCTGATGCAAGATTCATTTCGAGGACAAACAATATTGAGTCAGTTCCCTGTGATTAAGTTTTTAATAGAAAATTGCGTATCTTTTTTAAAAACTGTTAAGTAGAGAGTAGGGGAACAACACTTGCATTCATTTCTAATCATTTTTTTTCCATCTTCTTCACCGTCCATGCACTGACGGGGTAACAAATTAATTGGCCTTTTTACTGCGATCTTCCATGCTCCTAATGGGGAAGGATATCTATATGAAAGAAAGTTATGGTAGTAAAATAGTATTTAGATGTTTTATTGACCAAACATTTTTTCCTTATCAGTGTTAAAAACCCTCCTAAAAATCATGTGTCCTTTTATATAAAGCCTTTAACTGCTGTTAAAGAACTACAAAAGTAAATGAATAAATTGTTTTTAATAGTAGGTCAACTCATGATTTCAAAGCAAAAACAAAGCAAAAATGAAAATTTTATAGATGAGATATACGAGCCAAATGAACTAGGCGAACTGGGAGAATTAGATGAGGCAGATGAAAGGGATGAATTGTTTGAAGGAAGAAGAGAAATTAACAACGGCCATGAAAGCGCTATGCTAGCAGAAAATCGTGTGGATTATGAGGAGGAAGCATCATTTTCGATGATATAGTAATGATGATCCTTGCGATAAGTATCCAAGTTGAACGCGCAAAGCAAATTTCTTTTAATAATGTTGACCATGCAATATTAAGTCTCAAAACAGAATTTAGCTATTTCTTTATTCCCATAAATGAAAAGATAGATGAATTAGCAAAATACCAAAGAGAAATAAATAACCAAGATTTTATACCAATTCGGAAATACAATGCAAAATTACAGAATGCCTCGGAGTCATTTACAATTTAGTAACAGTTGCTTCGGTTTACGCGGAAAGGGTACATCCATTAGCAGAACAATACAGAGAAGATGAGACTGATAGGGAAAAACTAAAATCCTGGACAAAAGATACTCACGCTGCATTCAAAAGATCAATTGATTATTGGACACTATACATACAGACTTGAGACAAAGAAATTTTTTGATTGCAATAAATACGGAGGTTTTGCTATACTTAAATGAAATGTGGCATAGGATTATATTGCATATATTTACTAGTTTAATGCACTTAGTAATTCCTTTGATCAAAATAAGCTCGATCTCGAAAGTTTTTCTACCTTTATCTAAATTCATATTTCATAACGCATGTTTTACTTCATCAAAAGTGTGGCATCATTGTCAAGTAAGCAAGTCGTTACCATTCCACTTAAGAAATAGATGCTACTACAATAATACATTATCTGTACTCGAAAGATATTGCTTCGAAAATCTTTTACAGTAGAAGTGACTGGATAAGTAAACATATTTCGAAGCGACATTAATGCGCGTTTTAATCTTATTGCCAATCAACCTATGGTCCAAAGTCTCACCTTAGCTATTATTTTAGTTTCCCGTCGCAGTGGACTAGCGGGAAACTTTCGAAGTAAATTTTTGAGATTTATAAGAACCCCGCAAGTCAAAAAGTGCCTATCTCCGTTGTCTTGAGTTAGTTTTGCATTTATAAGACTATAAAGATTTTGTACGAAAACATAACTCCATTTTAGCTTACTTTATGTATCAACTAGTAGGTAAGGATTTACATATTTAACACTATTCACCAGACTGCATTTCCAATGGGATTTGCACCGTAAGACAGGGTTGGGGTTTTAACGTTTATCCAAAGGCAAATGCTGATTGTTTGATTTCCATATGCTCTTGAAACGATAGAAATCCGAAACATTTGGAAATAAGTGTTAAGGTATGCCAAATAAGCTACGAAGAAGTATTGAAGAGCTACCGAAAACTTGCTATCTCCTAAACTGTAGGTAAAGGGGACATCATACTAATCTTTTTTGCTGAAAAGCAAAATATCAACTTTACTTCCCGACTACGACTAATAACATATCGTACTTGATTCTGCAAGTTATCTATGATCGCTCGTTTAATTGCAACAATAAATTAGTTATTTTCGATATTTTTGTATAGACCATTGAGATGATATTTTATTAGATCTTGCAAGGGGATATAAATCCTAAAAAATTCAAATTAACAGAAAACCCCCTCTCTGCCACATATAAACATTAGAATTTGGGTATAACCGAATCCAGCAACACTTTAAGCTATTATCAAGCTACCTACTCCAATCATGTGTAATTAATTACTATGACTTTAACGATATTTCTATTATCTTTTTCCCTATATATTGAAATTGACAAGATACATGGAAACGCCGTGTAATAATCTTAGGTCTTTACAAAGCTCACTACTAGGTCTAAGAAATTCTGAACTAACAATTTAGCAAAATATTGTTAAAGTTTTATAGTGATCTGATCATGTCCAATTTTGTGCAGGGCCGTAGCTTGAGCTTCATTTTTTTGTAACGTAAAAGGCTATATTAAAATTATTCTTTTTAGTTTCGATTATGCGTTGTTGAGACCAAAGATAGTATTAAGTAAGAAAAGCTTTAACGGGCAACAGAAACATGCAGATATGTGAACTTTAAAGCCATATAAGAGAAATCATATCCCTTTGTGTTTTGACTGTAGATTTGCATGCAACATTGTTCGATACATTATTGAATTGTTATCGTGTATAGCTTTCCTTTTAATGTTTACACTATTTGTCAATTTTTCCAATGTGGCGTCGAGGATCTACAAATCACTTTTTTCTTCCCCAACAACATATATGCTTACTGCACATTCATCATAGAAATTTCTATATGCTTTGGAAAGATACTGATTCTTAACCTTTCTTAATACAACGTTAAAATATATACCAAAGAAATGTATTAATAATGGAACAAAAAATTACCAATTTTTTACACCTAGCCAGCATATATGTTTTCTGGCCTATAATCTTATCTAACATATATGTAAGCAAAATTTTCATCTGATATATATACAAAAAAAATAATAATACAGATTAGCGAAGGGCATAGAATGCTTAATTCATTTTGCATAATTATAGTTGTGATTTGTATGGATTTACGATGCTTACAAACTTTGCATTGGAATAAACCTTAACTGCGTAAGATGCCTAAGATTTTCCAATATATTTGCCAATTTTCTAGTATTTGTTTATATCTTTAGCTACCCTTTAGATCTATAAACAATCTCCCCTTATGTATACGAATGCTTACTTGATTGTATCCTAATGTGAGATTAATTTTAATCAGTTTTTATACTCCCTTAGATAGTGCATAAAGAGTTTTGTAAAAAAAAACGCTCCTTATCAAATCCCCTTTTTTTCAAATTACTACAGTGCTTACAGTTTCCAGCACACTTTATATCTGCATGAATGATTCGCATTTTTCGACTAATATGCTGTAAGATAAACATCGTAACTTCCTCATAAGGAAAATTCTTGAGCTAGTCTCCTTAGAGTACAAGAGAAGCTTAGATGATGGTTGCATAAGAAACGACGAGGTGTGCATAAGTATTGATATGCTATGTGAATCACAAGGCGGTTGAAAAATCCAAAACTGCAAAATAAGCGGATCTTAACAACCAACCCCCTTTACACAACGTTACTTATTAACATCGTCCAGGAAAAATAGACTTTAAAATAACTCACCCAAATGCTACAATTTCCTATATAAGCTTGCACTTATTACAAATGAGAACATCCTTCTACTTTATTTTACAGAAAACACTATAGAATGGTAATATGTAATAGCAAAAATGCTGTAATCTAAAAGGTTGTATCCCAGCTTAGCTACACAGATACGGAAAAGAGGCAGAAGGTTATAAAACATTATAAAAAACATTCCCTGACAAGTCCGCTTGCAAGTATAGCCCCATCTTTGCGTAGTATCTCGAAAGTTTGGTTTATTTCCCAAATCACATAGGAAACATCATTTGCCCCCGATTCATTAACTCTACACCTAAAGGTTAGATTAAAATTAGAAATAGCGTTTTAATCATCTCTATCCTACACAGATTATTTAGTTGTAAACATGCATAATAAAGCAACGAGGAAAAACTACAATTATGTAAGTTCCTGGCCTGTCATGCTGCATGTACCCCGAACTTACACAAAAAAGATGTATTAATATCTCACTTTATCATGAAAATTCATAGCTTTTGTAATTTGAGTATGAGTTTGACTTTTACAACTAATTTAATTGGGGATAAATGCAAAGTGTCCTAAACTATTTACCTTTACTATAATCTACTAATTTTTAAACACCTGATATAAACCTCTACATTTGAACCACGCTATATGTAGATATGGCATTTGTGGCTAAAGGGAGTGAAATATTTGCTATAATATCAATTATACTATCTGACTAAAACTTTAAAAGGTAATGACTGAATGTTAAAAGAAAGCAGAACAAAGCCTCAAGTATAAAAAATAAAGAACTTTTTAATATTTTACGTTTCCAAACGCTTAGTTTCTGCATTTGTTTTTGGTTAATGAAAAATACATATTTGATTAGGATTGGGATTTTATATACTAAGATTTCTCTTTCTTTCCTAACAAATTTTACAAGAACTTAATTGCTATGCCAAAAATTGTTTTTCATACAACACATACAAACTATGCGTAAAATGATTTTTGTAGAATACAGTTACTTGCAGTGAAAGCAAGGTGTATACTACCCAGTGCTTAAGTAAACTACAAAGGTATTTGTCTAATAGGCTTTGATACCAAAAATTTACATTACAGCGGGGGTTAGTTTTAAAAACGATGCATCCATCCAACTTGAGTACAAATTATGCAATGTTTTATGAAGCAAAACAATGATCTAACGAAAGGATAGAAATTCTTTAAGATCAACACATACGCTTTGAGCTTGCTTAATCAGCAAATAATATGTAAAAATCAGACACTAAAATAGGAATCCTTGTATGCTGCTATTGAGATTTAATCGAGATGAGTTAGAGTAGGTCATATTGACGTTAATATATCTTATTCCAGGTCATTTGTTTTTATCCTTAGAGCACCACGTTAGCTTGGTTGAGTGAAAGGATTCATACAGTGCATCTAACTACTTTCCATACTCATTAATTATTTAGCGTATTGATTGTAATATAGTTTCAAGTCATTTCTTATCCCACAACATATATATAGAAAGGCATTGCTAGTACAATCCTCAATGCTATCATTAGATATACTTAGAGCTTAAGGTATAATCAATAAAAGAATTATGTTATAGACAAGCATCCTAAACCCGAAATAAAGTTTACTTCACAATATACACGTGGAAGCATATATGCATTATTAAAATTTCGACCTTTTAATTAGTCAGATTACATATCACCAAGTTATTTGCATGATCACTGTAATTCAAAGTCATTTTTGCAATTATTTTCTTTCGATCAAATCTTTAAGTTGTAAGAATAAAATGCTTTGCAATATTACACAATCTATAAAAACCTATATATACAAAGCGCACAATACGTTTTGGATTTCATCTTTTTCAATTTATGCCAAGAGAAACGAAACACTAATATAGTATCATTAGAAACAATAAACATACGAAGGATGGCTAAACCATATGTTTGACTTGTGTGAGTGATGCAATAACATTTTATGTATTACAATATAGGATTTCGGTCATATTATCTGGGTAAGGAATTGTAAAGATTGATATGTTTATAATATTATAAGCACATAACATGTTTATCGTTATTAGTAGAAGAAGCTATAAAGTTTAATTTTGAAAGACAGACATAGTTATTATAATTACTCGCGATATTTTATCCCCTATACAGAAAGAGCATTAAAAAAAAGCGATCTATCTATCTTTATTTATTTGCACGAATTATTTCTTACGTGCTGCGAGGGCTTAGCATAATGTAAATAAAGCAGTGAATCGTTCCAACAAGCTTTTATGGAAAACTAACAGTTTTTAACCCCTCGCCTGTAAGACATAAGCATTTTAAATATGCGTTGCTGAAAATCATCAGTACAGGAATTGTTTTTTTCACCTACTTCTCTCTTTTAAGTGCAAACTCAAATTTGATAAGTATATGCAGTGGTATGTACTGACCGTAAGCTGCAAACATCATACTTTATTGATTTGTACATATATAGCATTATTATAATCTTCTAACTGCAAAGAGTATGTGAATAGACCTGATATAAAGGCTATTTGTGTTAATTTACTATAAGATTATTTTTTTACGAACTAAATATACTAGCATGCAAATACAATAGCTGACGCTTTAGGAGACTGGTAGGCTGGTAGTGCAAGATGGGGAGGATGTTTAGTCAGTCTGCAGAAATGAGAAGGTACAAAACAAAAGATCCCGTCAAAGAAATGTACTTGTGTACAGCGTTCGAAAATCAACATCATTCGGTGCTACTAATCGGCATGCGCTTTGGCAATGTTTTACGGCAAAATATACATATAATCTTATTTTTTGATGTATGTCCGGATGATCCTGATTTTCCTTCTATTATGCCATCGTAGTAGCTATATTTTTCTTACCGAAAATTTATTAGTTTATATTCAAGAGTTAAAGTCTTACTTTCCTAGCTTAGCGATTTAAAATATACATTTTTTGTGAAAACATTGTAGCAGTAATTATGAGTTGAGGTAGTCTGTCAGTGAGATGAAGATAGCTATAGCAAAACAAAATGGAGAAATTGATTAAGATAAAATAGTAGACAATAATGTATGAGATAACAAGCATTGCATCAGCTAAGCTTTGCATTGATATTTTATAGGATACAGCACAGGATAGTCTCTTCACATTTACAATTTTAGTAGAAATTATATCGTAATTATAACAACACAAGATTTTGATTAAAAATCACCATTAATAACGTTTAATAGGCTTTAAAGCAACAAATGCACTAAACAGTGAAAGTAACTGACAGCACAGTCTTTTTTTTTGCTTAAACATTTGCTAAGATCTTAAAAAGATTTCAAAGCATTCCTAGATACCATAAATCAATAAATGCAATGCCCTTGCACCTGTTCTTCGCAGAGTTATACGAGTCCACAAACGTGCGTCCAAACACTGAAGATAGCAATTTTTTACTAATTACAAATTTAGATTTTATATTCATTTTAAGCACTAATAGCTTTGCGAGAAACCCCAAGGTCAGCTACATCACCCACCCCTTTTTTTACTTAAATGGTATCGATTGACAACTTCAATGACATTCTTTGGGATGCGTGAGTGTTGCTCCTATTTAATTTTTGTCATAACTTATTCAAAATTGAGACCTCAATAAATATCAAATGGCTTTTCTGCTCGCTTACCCCGCGTAACTACTAACACAATACAGTCGCTGTACTATGTATTTGGTGTACTAAATATATATACCCAATCTCGAGTCATCATATAGTTCTTCACCTATATGAGATAAAAATCTCAATGATTGCAACCTTTGGTAAAAACCTTGCGTAAAGTAGGCGGTTTGCGATAATACAAGCTAAATCGTGGTCATAAGTACTACAAGTTTTATTTTAAATCAGCTATAATATGTGCTAAAACTGTCAGACCCGTTTCAATAAATATAGATCAGCTTTTGCTCCAAAATCAGGTTAAAAAGAGCAAATATTTGTAATTTGTTCGCAACTTTTAACCAATGTAAATTGTCTCTGTTTAGTATACGGATGTAAAATTGAGCAATATCATTCTTTCAAGTTTCGAGACTCCTATAAAAAAAACTTGAATAGTGCATCTGTATAAAAGTAGCTTAACAATAGTCAAAAATGACTTTTTTAATCGGTAACAAAAACTGGGAAACAGCTTCTGTCTGGACTACCGCGGAGGTTAGTGGAGGGCAGAAGTTTTGGTTATAATACAGACTGAGCCATCATAGAGCCATAAATAATGTTCTTAGGGCAAGTATGGCAAGTGCAGATTACAGTAACAAAATTTAATATAGGACAAAAAGACGCATAGGTACAATGACAAAAATATAGCTAAACAGTGAAATTTATAATTAATCTGAAACGGAAAAATAAATTTTCTACATAAGAAGATAGCTAAAAAACGAAAGCTGAACAAGTAATTTGGACATTATATAGTTAAATGGTCGGAAGGCATACATTATGTCTACTTTGCCCTAGCAGGTATTATTATAATTTTATGCGAAATGTTGTCTGATTGATACTAGGGGAACAATGGTATCATAATCGTACAGATCTACATAAGTCGCAATTCCGTTGGAAAGCTTTTAAGTGAGTAACAGCTGTAATAATATTACAAAGTGTCAGCGTGTAATCCGATCGAAATCTAAAATCTTATGGAACTGATATAAGTGAAATCAAGAAAAACAACTAGTATGTTTTTGTCAGTAGTTTTTTTGAAGCAAAATAGGCTTCTTCAAATGACAGCGGATTAATTCGTAGTATTTCAGGAATTAATCAAAATGATTGATCTAAGCGCTATAATTATGCCACCCATCAGGCCCTACTCAGGTAAATATCGATAAAAGATTACTTTGCAAACTCGTGATAAGGCATAATAAAAGGTGTATTTTGAGGATATTTTTCAAAGAGATGCAAAAAGCTGAAAAAGAAATATTGACGATAAACTGACTTCCACTATGAAAATTATATGTATAGGTATGGCAGTAATTCCCGGAAATACCTTTTTAGCTGTAAAAGTAATACTATAATCTAAGTTATCTCATTTGCTAGTAGTATTAATATATAGTAAATTATGGTAATATTTGTTTTAAATGTAAACTTTACAGTAATTTGACAATGTTGGATCTACTAATTATATGTTTGCCCCATCAATCCATAAGCTTTTACATTAATTAGTAGATAGAATAATTGCTTATAGTACAGAATAACGCTAATGTCTTGGTGCTCAAGAAAGACAAGATATTAAAGGAAATCTAGTGTTTAGGTGAAGCATACAGTCGGTGAAATTTTATATTTCAACTTAAGGGTTTCTTTTCATATAATAAAATTGTCTTGGAGTTTTTTACAAAATTTGATACCTTTGACTTAAACATAATATAAGTAAACATACAAGCTTATTTGTTTCATTAGAACCCCAATATTTCAGCGACAAAATGAATAATGCAAATTCTGCGTCCTTTACGCCCCTGCTAAATGTGAATTATTTCAGTATAAACCAATTTACCACTTTAGGCATTTACAATTTAACAAATTATACAGATCAATATTATGTATTTCAGTGTTTCCACTTTATATCCCAACAGCAGCATGAATTTGACGACGAGACTATTGGGTGTTTACATACTTGCAATACTTATAGGATTGGGTTGCTATTTTGTGGTAAATTTTGCGAGAAATGACGAACAGGAGTCATTAACAGAACGACCACAGAACCATTGCAAGATCGATACAAGTTTATTCCCGAAACAGTTCCTTATCTTACAACAACGGAATCTGCCGACACGACAACAGAATCTAAGCCATGAGGTCTTTATTCTTTTACTCCCTGGTCTAAAATTACCTTTAACAAAGCGTTTGATACAACAAATACGTCGACTACGGAATCATATAATGAGAAATCTACAGCATATGGCGATTTGCCATACTACAAATCAAAACCATATTCTACCACTGCTACTAAAAATAATAATATTCAGGCATATACAAATAATCCAAACACGGATACTAACAGCAGCCAAGAAATACAAAATCAATAAAAGATTAGTTTTATTTGCTCACACAGATGTGTAGGGTATGGAATTTAACAACGATGTACTGTGTCTATTATTTTTTTGTTCTCAAATACCTTTTGATCTAATACAATAATATGCAAGCATGTAGCTATGCCTAATAATAGTCTAGATTAAATTTATAAATATAAATATACGTAGCTTAAGCGTCCCCCAGTGCCACTGAACTCCACAATAGCTACAGTCAAATTGCTTGAATTTTTGATGCGGTTTTATACTAAAACTTTATTTATTTTATTGAAATAAATAACACTGTAAGTTCCATATTTCTGCAAATATGCTAACCATTTCCCTATTAACATTTTTAGCATAATGGCTGTAGGTTGAAAGATCACGCACACCAGCACTGATCGTCAGATGTGCCTTGGCATGCGAATGTTACCGCGATATTACATGATCATAGATATCTTAATAGTCGAAATCATAGTTAATCTACCATTGCCTTGCTGCAAATTGGTTATACTATGAACATAACGTTACTCGATATTGCACATAAAGCCATGAAACTTTTTAACCTCAGATTTTTTATTGCAATTTGCAACCTCCAACGACAAATGTTTTCATTTTCAATATGGGCTTTTTTCAATCTTTCTCACTACGAATGTTAGCTACTCTACCTAGCAATAAAAACCCGTCTATCGGCATCTAATATCAATGGTAAGTCGCCACCCTTCAATCTAAACAGCTACTGCATAGATGGTTTGGGTTTTAACGTCCTAGTATATCAAAGCAATATCACCGGCAAATCAATATCACAGTTAGGTATGACCTTGCGGTAGATCAAGTCGTAGTCTATTTGTTATATTTTTACGAAATGATTTAAGCTGAGATAAGATATTATGTTTTTGCGGTGTTTATTGATAGTCAAGAGATATCGATATATCAGTTTAAATGCGACAAATAAAACAAATCCGATCCCATATGTGATGACATGTGCTGAGGTGGTGATAAATCACAGATATATTAAATGTTAAAACTATGTGTAGCAAGCAACATTCAGGCATAGACCCAGAACCTTCAAATTAAAACACTCTCTGTCAATATCTTTGTTATAGCAGACGCATTGATAATGATTGCATAAGAGACGATGGATGTGCGGGAGTATTGACATGCTATTATTACCAAGTTAGTTGCATATCAAAAACTGCAAAGCAAGCTGATACCACAAATAACTTCACAATTGAAACATACATTGGGGACATAGTATGTTTATTTTTATGAATACTGCCGAGAAATTATTTTTAGAGTAGAATCTGAAGATAATTTCCTTTTAACTCCCTGTTTAGCTACCAAATATAAAAAAATAAGCATCGGGCCATCAACGTATGCAGTAACCTAAATTTAATTTGGATTTAATATTGTTAATCTTGTAAAGTACACACTCTATCTAATGACATTTGGCCCCTATATTTATAGAGCCAAAGGTGATGAATAGATGGGCTCATTAAATCGCTCCGCTCTTAATTGCGCCGGTCGAAGTCTACAAAACATACATTGTGGCTTTGTCCCTAAACATCGCATGTATCGCCAGAAAATAAAGCTTATGGACGAATTCATTATACTCACATTACTTGGAACACTACATTGCTTTTCCAGAGGCTAAATATACGTTTTGAGGTACAGCGTTTTGGATACCTCCATCAACACATAGATGAATGCATTTCATAAGTTTCCTTGCTCACTGCTTAATAAGTCAGCGGGAGCTCAAATTTATTTTTTTTCCTGATGCAGAATGCCGTAAATCGTTTCCTAAATTCGAGATATAAATTTTTACTTGCTTTCCACGTTTCTTCTAGACCACTAAACCCATTAGCAATTTTTCGAGGGCCTCAACAGCTGCAGCATCTATTTCAAACGCTTTAAACATACCGTGCCCTCCTGTAGTTTAGGAGATGGCTTGAAAAAAAATTAAGCATTTGAAAAAATTTATGACCGTTATATACTGCTGTGATTATATAGTATTAGGGGATTTAATCTTTCTACAAACTTACTTAGAAAACACGTTCGGGCTGTTGCTATTTGCGTGTCACTATATTTTTTTCTTCATAAAGTTTGATCATACATTTGATTCTAACAGTATGTACCCAAAGCTGGAGATAATAATAAGATACCGATGATCGATTTGTCTATGTATTAGTGTCATAAGTTGGACAGTAAACTACTAAGTGATTTGGCAGGTGTAGACAGTGGGTAGTTAAGGGCGCGTGCTTAGGGGTTTACTTGAAAATTTAGCAAGTAGTCGTCTATCACGTAGATAACTATGAAGTGTACCGAAAAAAGATACGAAGTCCTATTTAATACACGAATAAGTAACAGTCCTAATAACGTAAACTTATGATTTCATCCTAATATTGTAAATCTAGGTAACTTCATAACTTCCAATCAAAACGAAAATAATCTATTTATAGCGAATAAAACACGAACCAGTGGGTATCAACAAAAACGAATATACATGGTAGAGGTAACATTAAACAGTCTCATATGAGCCGACTTACAAAATATAACTTCGATTTGCCCTACCAAGAAATTATAAGATTGTTCCATTTAAAATTCTAGTTGTAGCTTACTTTTAGATTGTTTTACACATCAATTGTAGAGGCTATATATAAATGCTATGAAAATCTTCGAAATTACTCCACAAAAATGTAAAAAAATTTAAAGCTTGCAGAGAAAAAAGGTAAATTTTATGCCCGGTACTCTAGAATATGTTGTTATATATCTTTTCAGCGTAAGGGTTATGAATTGCTGTGGAGCAGGCCTATCTTAGTTCTCCTATATGGTCCTACAAACTTATATGCAAAAGTTTAAAATATATTACATAAAGATCTGAGAAGAGATATATCATATTAGTGAGCGTAGGGATTTGGTTTGAAAATAGACATGGGTTTTCCGCTGCAAACACTAACTTATCTACCAGCTTTTTCATAACATCAGCTATTTCATCCATTCCCCGTCGCCCACTTCTTTGCCTCTGAGGTGTGCAGGAGAAATGCTCAAAGCATTCTCATTTGGTTAGAGATTGGAGGTATTCATAACACACTGGTGTCAGATGAGATTCTTTTACATATCTACCATAGTATTTAAGACCAGGCCACCCCCGTCCATATCATGTGGCATTATTTCATTGTAAGTTTAAAGATAAATGAATTTCGAATTACATTTTACTTACCTCTATGGAAGTCCTAGAAGCCAAACTCAGCTTACAATTGCCCGAAAATACCCTTTTGTAAAACTTCTGGAATAAACCGAATTCGTTTCCAAATATTGCTGCAAATACAGCTGCAAGCTATATCTATCAAAAGCCACGATCCTCAAGCTTTATGCAGAAGGAAGCAGCCCATTTGACCATGGAGTTTGCTTATCATGCCAATGGTAATACCCACATGATTTGATTGGGAAGCTAGGTGTTCCTTTTTATAGAACCCAAATTTGCAAGAAATAGAAAAAGAATCAACAAGGATCTTTTTATACCGTGAAAGGTACATAAAAATAGACAAGGATTTACAAAACATTGCGTTCTGTTATGATGCATACGTAACCAACAGCAGCAGATTTAAAAAAGAATCCCCAGTTTACTTAAAAAATATATCCAGAAAAGCATACAACTACACGCTGCCAATGTATTAAAGTTTATAAAGACATCTAAGTGTTGAAACTATAGTTTGTCTACTACTAATTATTTTGCTCATTCTTTTTTGCATAATAAGTCAAGAACAAGAAAAAAAGACATATGTCGAAAAAACTCAGTAACTGTTAGGTCACGATTTTCCCCCTACCATTGTTCCGGACTAACACCCCAAATTCGGCATTATAACAATCTATTGGTGTTAGATTCTCTCAATAAATGTTACTCACTTCGTACCCCAGGACTTAGTGGAGGAGATTTAGTAACAGAAGTGAATAGGAAAAATATAGAGGGACGATTTGAAAAAAGTGTCTGCAGATGAATGTATTTAATAACAATAAAGCAGAATTATAAAATCTGTATTCATGTAAAAGAGATTCTCCTTATCAAATTTACACAAAGGCATACGCATTTTTTACAATTCTTCTACAATCTTTATAGCATTAGCTGTGCCTGGTACAATAAATTATTTAAATCTGTGCACACGGCAAACAATTTTATAACTACGCACTTATTATAATCGTAAGCTTATTTATTAACCACATATACTACATAAGTCAGCCGCAGCCGAATCTCACCACAATGTGGCGAGGATTATCATTCTTGGTTTGAACTATGATACCATCACAAATTGTTAAAAATGACATAAAGATCCTTCCACATTTCGGAGTAAGGGGCGTAAATAATTATCTGCAACCATGAAGAGTACCAACAGTGCGTTTCAATCTTCCCAAAAGCGAATATTTATATCTTCTTTAGCCGTTAAATGCGCTTAAGTTTTTTATAGGGGGAAAGAATAATATTTTTCGACTACCCATCGAATTAGTTTTTTTTTAGAATACATCGCAAAAGCTTATTTATAATCACTTCTTTCCCAATTAAAGCGTATATAATTACAAGTGTGTATGTTATTACAATCCACAGTGCCAAGAATTCTTATATGACTTTTGAGTAAATGCAATTGCCACCTTCTGCACTGCTGTCATGATTCTCGAAAACTGATTACGATAATTGGAAAATGATGATTCAGAAGTAACAACTGTTCGGTAGTTTTATAAACTATATACATCTAAAAAATAATTTATTTATTAAGGGTTAATGGTGTTTCATGTTTATCTTGCGTCTGGTTCAACACTTCCATTTGCTCCATCTCCACATAGCTTCTCAATCCCTCAGTAATAAAATCCTCTCGGGCTAATCCTTCGTCAATGCTCCTTCTGTGCTCTAAGGATATGGCTTCGAGTGTCTTTTTAAGTCCAAGGATTGGATATATGCTTCAATGGTGGGTGTGATTCCAAGCTCTTTAACTTGGCTTTTGTGGTACTTGGTAACCACTCCATCCCAGGTCATGACATTACATCTAAAAAATATCAGATATTTAACTATAAAACAAATCTATAAAGTATCAAATTATGGCCAATTTCTACTATCTGATGACTGTGTTTATTTACTTTTGAATAATCTATAAATGTCGGAAAAGAGTTCGATATATATTATTGAAGCCTTCGTCTTTTCAATTCTTGCTTGACGAATCTATATAACTTGGCAAGATAGCTTCATTCATATCAGCATGTCAAAAAAAACATAGACGCTTTATATCAAATTGTAATGACTTACGAGGGTATGTTGACCAGATAGCACTTAGACTAAATAAAGTGGTAGGAATAACACCTGCCATCGAGACTTACATCCAGTCTATCCAGAAACAAAATACTTTTGAGGCCATGCAGAGAAACACCCACGGAATACCGAGGATTGCACCGGCTAGGACCGTGCTGACAAGAAGGCTGTCGAAGGATTAAGTAAGTTGAAACCTCCGCAGTAAGTGCCTACCCTATTGCAAACTTAGCTCATCTAAAGTCACAAATAAACAATATTCTCCCATAAGGCCTGCAAGAAAATTGTTATGTTGTAGCAATTAAATGAAATAACAAAAAACAGTTTTTCAAATTAACTTTTTTTTAACAATTTATACCTTTATGATTTAACGCAAAAAAACTGAAAAATACAGAAAATATGACCTACTAGTTAAAGAGCTAGGAATAATGCACAAATGCGAAGTAAAAATAACGTTTGTGATTACTTGGGATGGTATTTTAACAAAATACCATAATATTCACTTTAAGAAGATAGGAACCGATGACAAAACGAAGACCTACATCCAATCGATAGTTTGCAAGAAAACTCTTAAGCTATGTCCTTCGACTATCGAAGGCTCAATATGCCGAAAGGAGTGAGAAGAGAAGCTGCAATTAATGACGCCTTTGAGGAAACAGTAAAGCTTATGGAACGGCAAGATGGGGATTAGTAGTCTGGTAGTAACCAAAGGAGGATAAAACATATTCCATTCATAATTAAATTGATTCAACGCAATAACCTTTGATAACAAAATGACAAAGATTATAAAAATTACAACTTTTTAGATACATGTCAAAAAGATTGCTGTAAAAAAGCACGGGTATCTGTATAATTGCAATCACTCAACTAGCGCTAATGTAGCTATTTACAACGAACACTATAATAAAAGAATAATTGAATTATGATAGCTTTAACACCAATTTTTATCTTTTGCGAATTTTATAAACAAAAATTGAACTTGCAATAAGACATTTTCCAGAATTAAAAACTCGAATGTTTATTGATTAAAATAGAAAAACGCAAGATGCATTTACCTTTCGCCCTACATCGTGTTCACTGGCATCAGTAAACAAAATAGCAAAAACCTTATTTGCTAAATAATTATATCCCATATTCGTTGTTTGTTTAGTGTTATTACATGGATTAGGCATGCCAGCAGAATAACAGCTCGTAATTCTTACTTGTTGATCATAAGTCATATTCAAAAAGGCTCTTATTAGGCAATGACCATGAAGTCTTCCCAGTAAAGCCTGGCTCGAGAAACAATTATGGTGTTCGCTTCTGCACATATTATCAGCTTTCCCTTTCAGTTTTTTCCCAAACAAAACCATGTCCAACGGCAGGTCACCGTTAAAATTTGTATATAATGCAATTTTCTTCTCTTTAAAGCATTCAAAGTGCTTTGACTTATATTGAACGCCGTTTAAGAAAAGACGCATTTCATTAAATGGCTTACCTCTGAGTTTGTAATCTGCAGCACTACATTGATCAATTTCTTCCATTTGCTTTGTTAGAATTTTTTCTTGCTTACCAAATGAAAGGCATCCAAATGATACTGCTAATAGGCCCAAGAATATTAGAAGTATGTATTTTTTTATGTTCATTACTAGATGTCTTATCAACGTTTATATACCATTTAAATACCCATATTTGGCACGTAAATATCAAATTGCGCTTACATAGCAATAAATACATTCTTGGACAATAGTAAGTTTATTTAGGGTTAATAGTGTTTCATGTTTGACTTGCGTCTGGTATAACGCTTCCACTTGCTTCATCTCTACGTAGCTTCTCAATCGCCTCAGTAATAATATCCTCTCGAGCTAACCCCTTGTCAATGCTCTTTCTGTTCTCTTTCTAGGACATTAATTCAAAATTAAATTATAAATGTAATACATTTTAGCCTCCTTTGGTTACTATCAGACTACTTATCATCATCTTGCAACTCCATTAGCTTTACTGTTTCCTCAAAGGCGTCAGTTATTCAGCTTCTCTTCCCACTCCTTTCAGCATATTGTGCATTCGATAGTCGATGGACATACCTTCAAGATTTTTCTTAAGAATTATCGATTTGATGTAGGTCTTCGCCTTGTCATCTGTATCTATTTTTTTGACAAAAAAAGACTGTAAAAGATATAAATTGTGCCAAAGGAATATAACATGGGACGGGATTGTAACCAAATTATACAAAAGTCAAACGAAAGAGCTGGGCATCACAACTAACATCGAAGCATACATCCAGTCACCCGTACTGAAAAAGACGCTTGAGGCCATTTCTCTCGAGTATAGGAGAAGCATTGAGGATGAGACGACCAAGGAGGATGTCATTCAAATGCCGTTAAACGACTATGCGATGCTGGAGCGGATATGGAAGTGGTGGGGGACCGAACTAGAACAAACTGGAGTTAAGAACTAACCCAAAAATAAACCATTACCTTGTGCCAAAAGAAAACAACTCTTAATATTATTTAGTAAGGCTAGAAAATAAATGTAAAGTAAACTTCTAAATTAAAAATATTCATATCGTATTCCGTGTTGTATAATTACCTAAAGGGGGCTAAATGTTAATGCTTCAATGTATATTTTGTCAAGTCTCTTAAAATTGTAAAAAACCATGTGTATACCTTGGCAAATTTACCAAGGAATAGTCCGGTAATTGTTTTATAATTTTTTTTTAACTGAGGCGAGAATGAGATTAACATAAACATTTTAGTTACTAGTATGCTTTTAATGGTAGGTAAAAGGTGCAGCTACAATAATCTAATACAGGATGGAAATTATGGTGTCTTTTGCACAGAAATATTTTCATTGCTGCCTGCATTAGTTCAAGTGAAAGACTAAATGCTTATTGTTTTATTAGAATTAAAAAATTCCTTTCTCCCTTTTGTTACAAAATGCACAATGTATTAAGGCAAAGCTGCATTCCCCATGTGTATAATAAGACACCATTTCTGACAATATAGGTCTTATCTACATCCTGTTGTAAGCTTAAAGAATGCTTTCGAATTTCAAAATAACATAGAAAAGGACGGCTAAATTTGCTTGATAGTTTTTAAGATAAATAGGATTGCAGACTAAGATTTTCGTGCATGATCAAATCATTTTATTGTGGAAAGGGGGTGTCTTGGATTTTTTTATGTGCCTACTTATAGTTGCTATGTAATGTGCTTATAATTTAGGAAATTATTTTAAATATATCTAAAATTTTATAACGGGGGGGGGGTAAGGTAATTATGGGCAGTAATTAGGGGTTGTAACGTCCCTTCTTTACTAACAAATCTCAAATAATTGTCCCCCGTGTTGCTGGACTAGTGCAGTCTGATATATCCCCATCAATCTTATACCTAGCAATAAAACTCGTGAATCCGATGCAAAGAGAGTCGCTTCGGGTTTAGAGAAAAAACGTTACTTTTGTCTCCTCCAATGCTGTAATGAATTTTAAATCTATTTTATATCATTTCTGATTTTTCTTGAATCAAGAAATAGTACAATTGTAATTTAACCATGGGCTATAAACTTAATTTGATTTCCATCCCATTTGACTTCATGTTTATGAAAAACGACTAAATTTTGCCGTATCAAACCATATGTTCATTTGCTGGGGCATTTAAGATTAAAAGCGAATGTAATGACATGAGAAGGTACTGTGACGAACTATAAAAAATACATAAAGCCGCTGGAAGTTACACCTACAATTTAGGCGGAGATCCAATCCTTAGTGCTAAAGAAGACTCTTGATACCATATCTCATGAGAATCATAGAGGTCCTTAGATGGCTTGATAAGGAGGAGACTATTTGACAAGCAAAAGAAGATGAGGGATGCATGTAGGTAGTGGTAATGATAAAAAAAAAATAAAAATTCCATAAATAGTAAAGAATGTTACGGGATGTTACGGTCTTACAGAACATGTAATTAGATTAGATGCATTAAAGAGCCCACATAAATTTATTCTAACTTTAAAATCGGTTTAGCTATCATTGTTTGACAATGTAAACGAACACGAAATTCAAAGATTTTATCTGGTCACGTACCTTTTATAAGAAATAGAGATAAGGGTGGATTAGACAAATCTTATCTTTTTTTCTTCAAACATAGCCAAGATTGAAATATCATTTTCTGAGCATACAATCCTTTTTCTTCAAGCGCATATCACGAGTTGATGCAATTATTTTTGAGTTAAGATTCTGTATGTACGTAACTCTTCTATAATAAGCAATAGGCTGCACCCATGTATGTATTTACTTATGTATAATCATAATTGTACCCTTACTGCAAATCTCAAGACCCTACAGAAAAATATAAAATTAGACCACTCCGCAAAAGACCTGGGATTAATGCACAATTGTGAAGTGGAAATAAAACTTTGTGATTTCCTAGCTGGGATTATAACAAAATACCTCATTATATATAGCGAAAATAGAAATCGATGAGACAAGATAGATTACATTAATTTATATGTTTTAAGGAAAACGCTTGAAGTTCTCTTAAACTATCAAAGGCACAATATGCTGGTAGGAGAGAGAAAAGGAGCTATATTGCTGACGCTATGGCGCAACAGTTAAACTTATGGGGCTGCAGGATGAGTAATCTAGAGAAACAAGGGGAGATTAAAGTATATTTCGTTAGTAATTACTTCTAAGGGTATCCAAGACACAGAACATTAAAAATGTAATAAAGATAGACCCAACACCCGACTTAGAGCACACATCAAACAAGCTTCACACGGTAATTTTCGCTGGCTCCTGACTAGACTACTGCATATGGCAGTATAAATTAGCCGTTGGTGCAATCATTGGTCCAATAAAGCTTTTTAGAGTGATGGTAAAAATGAATGCTGAACTCTTGTCATAGAGTAATCGAAAAATGAGAAGATGAGGCCTTAATCTTCGAATCGATATAACTTTAAATGTAGCAAGAATGATTTTACCCAACTCATATTGCATTAAAATTGATTCTAGTATTGTTTGATGTTCCTAATGACTCTTTTTGGCAAATAAGCTGTAGGAAAACCCGCTTCCTATCACTCGATTACTAAAGCCTGTAATTTACTACTTTATCTCTCACATAATTTTTAGAACATTAGAGAGATGTGTTTTGTACTCAAAATGAAATGATTGATCTTTGTATCCTTATTCATTAATTCTTATTTGTATTTTAACTTTCTAATTTTTTTTATTTTCCGTGTTTAAGATGACCCTTGAAAGCCTTTCCATGGAAGGTAGAAGAGGAGCTTTTGACATGGAAGAGAACAGCATATGGATGGAAGAGAGGAAATAAACAGTGGCAGATGACGGTGGAGCCCTTAAAATGTCTTTAAGTGAATTACAAAATCAGAAAACATGATACTTAAAACTAAATTAACGTCCATGCTTCTATGTTCCAACAAGATTGATCAAAAGAAAATGTAATTGCAAAATGCCAAATTTACTTCTTTACTTTTTTTCTCGCCTGTAAATACCGGTTTACGAAAGAAGATTATACAAAGGGGCATCTATCTCTCCCCTCTGTTATATTTAAGGGCAGTTTACGACAATATAAGTCGAATTTGTAAAAAATAGCATAGTATGACCATAATTAGAATGATTGGAAAAGTACGTCGAGTGATATTTCTAATATTTCAAAAATGGTTATAATCACAAACCCTTTATAACCTTGGACATGGAAAATGCATATATGAGTTATAAACTGGTTTCGGGAATTCACATTAGACTGCACGGTTATAAAGTGTACAGCTTTGAAAAGAAAGCATAAAATTATTGCTTTAGTTTCCCTATATGTTTATAGACTGTATAAGTGTGAGCGCACTAGGATTTTACCACTTGTTTTGACATGGGATGGTATTGTGATCAAATACCACTATAAATACGTCAAGCAACTGGAAATAACACCCACCATCGAGGCGTACATCCAATCCATCGCACCCAAGGGAACTCTAAAGAGCATCTCTTTTGAGCACCTCAGGGTGATTAAAGATGGCTTAGAAAAATTAGAAGTTATCTAACAAGCAATTGAGAGGATGAGGGAGGTCTGTCTTGCAAGTGAAGCTGCTGTAGAAGAAGAAAAGAACGAAATTGATGCAACTCATAAAAAAACAAATCCCATCTATAGACTGCTACTTCAACAAACTTTAACTTTAATTTCCCTGCTCTATACAGAATTTGTTTAGCAGAGTTTAAAAACCTTATTTAAGAAATGTCTAGTACTTGTAAATCGGTTTCTTGTTGTAAGAAAAACCGTTTATAAGGATGAATTTAAAAACACAGCAATTGCTTCCCGCCAAGCCTAACGCTTTAATTAGTTTTTGTGATCTTTCTAAATACTGCCCAAAGTCTGCAATTTGCGTTCCCTTACTTTGGAATGTAACATATATTTTACCATGTATGATGATGAAACGATCATGAGTGTTGCTACATCATGTAATAACAAATGGGGACATATAAGGTTCAAACTTGACATATTGTATTGAATGACTGTTATTTGCTTTTGAAAAAGGCCAAACCCCCTTTTCATTCTATTTCAAAAATTGTATTATACATATAAGCTGTGTCGCTAAAGGTAAACTAAATGTGTTTTTAAAGCAAGTCAAATCTTTTTTAATAAATATAAAAATTTCTTGGCTTTTTGTTTATATAGAGACTACATAACCCCAAACTGTTTCATCCGAGCTTAACTGTTTCTTCACGGGCGTTAGTGATTCAACTTTTTATTATCGATTTGGTATAGTGGACATATGATATACAACATTAAATAGTAACTTCTTGCTATGTCCAAACGTACTTTTAGCCTTTGAAACAGAAAAATCATTAAAAGAAAATTGCATTTATCCCCCTAAATGGTAATAATACGAATAAAATCTACTTGATATCAATAAATAAAGCAAAAAAAGAGATTACTTATAGTACAATTTTGTTAAGGATGAAAAATAGTCTTCGTGTTCTTGGTACATTTTCTAGAAACAGTAGTAAATGCGCATGCGAAATTAATAATGCTTAGCGGGTTTATTTAAATTACCACACCTCCTCCTCTTTGGAAGGCTAACCTTCCTTGGTAGGACCATCTATATCTGTTGCATTTCATCATCATCCGACATGCAACATTTTCTGATCGTATTCATTGTTATCTTCTCTTATTAATCCTAGCTTCCAATTAACTATCTAAGGAGGAGGGGGGTGAAAGTTGAATGTCAAAGGAAAAACTATAGAGTCGTTCTAAGTAATTTAATAAATTTTCATATAAAAGGTTTGTTGAAGGGAACCACCGAGACAAGAAATTAAAGAGGGCTAACATAAATGGTAAATGGAAAGCGAAACGAAGACAGGGTACCACTGAGAATGCATATAACAAAATTACATGGTAGATTTTGCTTTTCGAACTTACGCAAAGAAAAGCTTTATTCATTTAATTATATCTCATCAATAAATTCACATGCTGCTTCAAAGGAAGAGTCGGAATTTGCCTTGATTGGTCGGTCAATTATTATTGCAAATATATTTTTCTCAAGTATGGCGTATAGCGTGTGCAGATTATCATATCCGTCTTGACAATACGCATTTTGCGGTATCACGAAGCAGCTGGTGTCGATATCAGTATCCTCTTGCCCCATTGCAATAAGTGATTTAAGAAGATATAACCCATATAGTCTATTTATTTCGGACGTACTAGGGTAAGAAGTGTTCACTTCTTCAAATAACATAGCATTGGCCTTATTCACGAGATTATTTGCTAGTAAAGTTATTTTGATAGTATAAGCTGTGCTATTTTCGGTATAAATTGCTATTTTTTTATTTTTAAGGCATAGTAAATTTCTCAAATAGTAGTCTTTCCGTGCGTATACTAAAGCTTTTTTATTTTCAAGAAAATTTTTGGATTGTAATCGTTTATGATGCATCGTGGTGCTACTTCAAGACTTTCAAATAGCGGTAGATTAAAAGCCTTGAAGCATCCAAAGGACATCGCAACCAATGACAGAAGCATCATAAGAATGTATCAAATGGTTTTCATTCCCAAACGATTTTAGCTTTTATAAAAGGGCCTAAAACTTCCAGAATAAGCATATACAATATACAACTTATTGTTAATATTGATTAAATACTACTTTGGGAAAGCAATTATACAAGTTTCCTTTATCGCTCATTGCACTAAAATTACTGGAATCTTCTTTACGTTAAAATGTGAAAATTTTGTTGGTAAAAGGATGGGGGGAATCTTTACTTCCCTAATAAGAGGCATACTTTTTCCGTGATTTTCTTCTTATATCAGTTTGTTTTGCTCAAATTTTCATTATCGCATCACAGGGCACATTAAAAATCCAGAAATAGGTTTGCACTGTAGACAGATGTTTAGCGCATCTGTTAAATAAGGTTTGTGCTTGGTTTTTTTTCGCGGTAATATGTCTTCGCCGACTTTACGGACCGAAAGAATGCTGGAAAATTCGACCAAATGTTATAATTGCAGTAAAGATATCAAGAAAAATTGATATAGACGTTATTGTCATTAGATTTACTAATTGGCTAAAGGGATGTTTGCAGTAAGATTTTTATCTTTTGTTTTAATCACTTGTCTTTATGAAGAAACTAAGCGTCATTATGCAAACAAATTGAATTACCAAGATAAGATATGGTAACACTCCGTTAGATTTATTCAACTTTTTAGATTCGAGAAGTGTTAGACCTTGCTTTTAGTGCCATACTTTTGACTTTGAGCTTTCAGACTCAAAAAAACGTTCTTTAAACTAGTAGAGAATAATTCAGAAAATAAAAATCATGCAAGTTTGATTTTTCCGCGGCTTTATAATATTGATTCATCTGCATTTTTACGAATTATATTTTTACTTGGTAACAGAAGATGACAATTCTAAATGCCTTTTTTATTAAATGTAAAAATGAAAGCTGCTGAATAAGTATGCCGCTTACTTGCTAGCCCAATGATCGTAAATACTGCTTTTTCCAAGAAATGATGTGCCGAAAGAGCGTCGCATAATGCTGATATAGATTACCAAAGGTTAAATCTTTACGTTTACTTAGAGGTTATAGTTTATTCTGCTGTACTAGTCTTTGTTTCGCTTTTGATTTGTCAATGTTGCGGATGTAAATGAATTAGATAAATATTTTTGGAAATATAGCCTAATTAAGCAAAGATGATGTTACATCTATTTGTCAAGAAAATAAAATCAAATTGGCTAACTATGGCCTTAAAGCGCAAAAAAACTTATTGATTTTTAGCTAGAGATGTTACCTTGTGACTAGATCTTAGACCTTTGACTATTAAAATCAAGAAACTCAAAACTGAGAGTTATCCTCTGTCCTTTCAACTGGTTATTTTTTGACAAAGAGGTATTTGTTTAACCATAGGCAAAATACCAAAATAGAAAAACTGCTGTGTTTGGATGTCTCCATTGCACTAGATTTGCAACACATAATATGGTTACAGCCAAATCAAATTTTTTAAATTCCAATAGTTGTTGTGATAGACATGATTTTCTGTTATCTATGCTATACTTAATACACAGTTGTAGACATTAACACCATCTGACAACCCCTAATGTGTCAGCTTGACTTATGAGAAAATTCTTCATCATATGTTTTCTTTCATAAATAAACAGTTCACAAAAAAGCTACAGGAAGAGTTTAAACGCATTGACAAACTATAGCTTTCTGTTTTAGTCGTTTCTTCGGGGTTCTGCATCTTTTTACTCGCTGTAAATCAAGCATCTTAAGTCAACCTATATTTTGATTGCGTTTTTTCTAATGCAGTTACTGAATGATTTTTATGAAGACTAGACGCTGGTACATTCAATTTCATATGTATAGAGGTTTGGAAATTTATTTTATATTTCAAACTCTATTTACCTTCTTACAAACTATCATTCTTAATTAAATTTTATGTCATTTAACTTAAAAATGTATCTATGCGCGTTATTAACTACAATTTCTGTGCGTATTTTAATACTATCTTCCTATAGAGCTGTAACGCGTAAAAACTTATATTTATATATCCAAGTCAGCCGATATTCCTTCAAAACTATCATCAACTAAATTCTGTCCCCTAGTAAAGTCCCTGATAATATTTGCCTGATAAACATGTTTAAGGATGAAGCCGTGTTGATTTTTACTACGTTTTTTACTTCCAGGACATTTAGTTGTGCTATAGATATTTATTTTACTTAGAACTAAATTCGTAATACATAAGATTCATCGTCATACTCATCTTCTAGTTGTAAATTACCATATGAGCTTTATATATATTAATAATCATAGTTTGATAACCAGTGACGGCTTAAATTATAATAGTTCTGTAAGTTCAAAATTATGAATTATCCACCTTCACAAAATGGGCTTAAATATAAATGAATGATGCGCATACAATCTTTGTTCGTTTATAGCAAAAGGTGGACCGAATAAATCTTTAAAGGAGTAAGTTGACGGAGTAAAGGCATAGATATAAAAAGCTTTTATTTTCTAGTATTTGCACGAGAGATGTTATTACTATCGTATTCCTGCAATCTCACATGTATATTTAATAATTCTCTCCCATATTTCCCGACGAGTAAAATGCTATTATATCAGGTCTTATGTCTGCTCTTTGCATTTCCATATGAAAACGAGACTTATTGGTCTGACTAACAATTGGAAAAAGAGCAAACTGTCTTTTGCGACTCATAGTTCGAGTCTCAAATTTTCTCAAAGAAAATTATGACCGTGTATTTTTTCTGCAAAATATGATTAAAATTGTGATATAGGCATTTAATGGGAAGCGGAGTAGACACATATGCGAATCTGCAGATATATCCTTAAAATTTATTTATGTGGAAATTTAAAATGTGCTAATTCATGTTACTTATATACTATAAGCCTTATAGCCTTTACAGTGCTCATATTACTTTAATAACTTCCATCGCTTCTCGCATCACTTAGCAGCAGCCTTCCTTCTAATAGCTGGAGCATACTGTGTCTTCTGAAATCGAACACTATGTTTGTATTTACGAAGGAGAATTAAAGATTATTTATTCCTCTACCGTATAATTGTTCAAAAACATAATATGTCCCAGCCCATCGTATTTAGCATGCGGGCAAAATGTTTGAATTCCGCTATCCTCTCTGCCACCATTTTTTGTATATTATTTTAACCGCAAACGTCCAACCTCCAAATAGGTTATACTAAAAACTATAGGGAGATAATATGTGTACTCCGATTATTACCAAAAATAAGTTTATCATTTGCATAGTGCTAACATATGCGAGTTATGGTATTTAAATGAGCTTTTTCTTATATTCATTATTTTTGCATTGGGCAAACCCTTTCAATTAATTACTAATGTCTTTTTATACATAATTCTCAATTATATTTTTTGTGTTCCCAGCAGCATAACTTGCAAGACAGGTCTTCCACATTCTACTAATTCTTATTAAATTTTTTCTCCCTTTTCTAATCCATCTTCAACTCCCCTGCCGTGTTTGAAAGAGATGGTCCCAAGAGTTTTTTTTTTGGGGGGGGGGGTACAAAGGAATGGATATATGGCTAGGAGAAGGGGGTTACATCCAGTTACTTGATGTAATTAAAGTTGTATTTGGTCACAATACCATGCCATGTCAAAATAACTGGTATAGATCTCCTTCTCCTTCTCTTGCACTTAAACACTATCCTCGCTTGTTAGCTAAAGAAAAATCCCGGTTTTATCTAACTCTGATTTTTATAGGTCATCTTGGCTTCTAATGCCAACCTCAATAAGTATGCCCTTTGCATATTTTCGTCATAGATAAGGATCTGCATGTTTTTTATAGTTTTAATTCTTTGCATTTAGTTTTTTATTGCATATTCAGATTATAAAAAAATAGTTTGGAAAATTTAAATATCTTTTTTTTAGTTCTTTTGCTTAAATTGTTCTCTGAGATGCCAAGTTATTTATTTACAGGTGCATCATTTAGAATTTTTGACTTCTAAATGTAGCAGGTTAGTTATTATCAGACTTTTAACTGATGTCATTCTTGGATCTTGAAAAGTAATTTTGACTCATAAACATCACCTTCTTACAAAATCATTCGGTATAGCAGTTTCGAATCATAAAAATATACAAAATGTTTGGGTGATATGATAAGTTTCTTAAAAATTAACTACTTTTGGATATTCTTTGTTTAATTCAAACTTTATAGGTCGTTTTAATTGGCAAGTAGTAAAGGGCTTGAGCTTTAGCCTAAAAATGCCCCAAATTTTACTTTTCATATAGTCCCCCCGTTTTCTTTTTAAGCTAAAAATCGAATACAGTTATTTTTTGAAAATAGTAATCCATGTGGGTGGAACGCGTATCCGTTTTGTCAAAGAAAACAACTGAGATCTACAATGCAAAATGCCTTCTTAATTTCGATACAAGTAGCTGCCTCCATTTTTTCTTCTTTACGTTAATTAAAAACAAATTAAAACATATAAGCAAAAGTCTTTTGACCATTTCCAGATGCTATATTAGTTGCATACCCTCTTCATCTAAATCAAATTAAAAGGTAATCTTTAGTCATTTAGTCGCAGATAAAAGCCTTATTGAGATGTAATATTTGTCAGTAAATCATTTTTTTTATTATTGTAAATTCCGTATGATTTGCAATTAGCTGCAGTGAAACCTTTCCTCTTATTCTTGGCAATTTCAGAAGGTGTTTTTACTGATATTAAAAATTTAATATAATTTACAACACAGCATGATGTCACATCGAGCCGGCTTTTATATTTTAGGATAGTTTTAACATTAAAATTAGGAGCTAGCAGATACAAGTAAAAATAATAGTGTCAAATCAAAAAAATAAATTGTAGTGGACAGGTACTGGGGTAAGTGACAGTTATTTATGATTTTATCGGAGCTCTGCTTTGCGCCCAAAATATTTTTAAAATGATAATATCGATTTTTCTTTATTAGTACCTCGGCAGTAAAAATAATATTTTCTATGCAATAAAATTTTGATAGATACTGGTAGGAAGTAGTATATATAAAGCCCCCGGAATACCATTTTTATATGGCAAACTTGGTTATATTGGCAAAAGAAAAGGAAGATGGGGTGTTATCATTATGGTGTAAACAAATGATCGTAAGCGTATTAAAGATGAAGTTGAGTGCGAAAATAGGATGTAGGCCAATCGCAGGTATTTTTTTTTGTAATAGATTAGTTACTTTTACATGGAAAATATCCTTACTCGGCATAAATGTTTCTTATGATGCGTTTTATTTCGTATTTAAAGTGAACACAAATACAGCATTAAAAATTTTTATATCGGTTTGAAGATTACTTTTTCATTTTTTAAGAGAGGCTAGGAATGATAAAAGCGCAAATAAAACTTCCCAATTTTCGATTTACCCTACTTACCCATCTAAGCATCAATCATAGTGGAAAAACTTCTACTTTATAATTCTATCACTTTAGATTTTTTGGATTAGAGATGGGACTTAAATCTCCAATTTGATTTATGTTTAATCGGACTGAATCGAGCAAACATTGCACTGGAAAGGTGTGGGGCGGTTTTATATAACATAAAGTCGTTTTTTTTTAATCCTTTGGAAGTATGGTTTTTTGCGTCGGGATTTACATGCAGTTTATACATGTTTACCGTGCTATCATATGATAGACCTAAATAGGAATACGCAAAAGGTCGTCCGTAGATTGTCTTTAAGTTTATGTGGAGAAATTCATTACTCTCTATAAGGAAGCTTTATCGAGATTCATGAAATGTAACAGGAATAAAACTAACAAAATGTTAACAACCAATGCCAAAAAGCCAGTTGATTAGTCCCATTTGTATAAAAGTATAAAATCATGCTCCCCGGATTGGTCAGAGTTATACTTCATAACAGCAAATAAAAATGTGTACATAAATAGGTGGCTTATACGCAGACAATTACTCCCCAACCCATTTGAATTGAGTCAAATTCAATCCAAATTCGCATCTATAGTTATTAGTGGGGCGAACGTCCGTTTTTCTCGCCGATTTATTTCTTTCAAATGAGGTCTTCTTCTTCGTGGTACTAAGAGCCGTTAAATTTGATAATAAAATATTTTAAAATAATCAATTTTTTGATTTCATCACTTTTTATCTGGAAAGTTAATCTAATTATCAACTAATCGCATATGAATACGACTATTCCTAATGTTTACGTAAAAACTTAAGGCCGTAATAAAAAGAGAAAAATATAATTTATTATTGGGTTTGATAAATTATGCTAGGATTCTATAGTAGGAGTTTCTCCAGGCTCGTTGCAGCATCACACATCTTCTCTAATGACTCCCCTATCAAACTTCCTTAGCCTGACCAATCCTCGAAACTCCTTCTGTGTTCCAAGGATATGGCCTCACGTGTCTCCGTATTAAGAAAATAGAAAAAATGTGTTAGCAACTGGATGAATTTTTAGGTAAACGGAAAATCTGATTATAAATATGAGATCAGAGAAAGTTTACAATTGGAAGTATATACTACGAGGAAAGTAAAACGGTATTAAGTTCTCCTAGTCTAAACATTTTCATGAACAACTTCCAATCCCTTTGATCTATTTTACTTTTCTCTTTATGCCATGATAGCTTTAATAATAATAAAGATTTCTTTATGGCTATTTAAAGTTTAGCTTTGATTATCTACCTTCGGCTGCTTCATTACATTCGAACTTACACATCTCCTCAACTGCCAGTTCGACTGCATCTCTTCTCTCAATTCCCTCGCAGATGCTTCTACGGTCTTCAAAACATATGGTTTCGAGAGTTTTCTTGAGTGTGACAGTTTGGATGTACGCTTGTATCCCCAAGAGACCCGAGGCTTGCATGTATCGTTTGTTGAATTTTGTTACAACCCCATCCCATGTTAAAACTAGAGGTGGAAGCTTGAAGAATAGATTTAAGAGGAGATGATAAAAGATTTTTATGGCGCGATAATTGACAAGAGTAATATATGTTAGTTCTGGTCTTACTATAGACGTCACAAAGGGTAATTAGATGGAAAACCAATCCAAAAAATATTTACACCATTTACATGTTTAATCTTTGCCGTGGAAAATTTGTGTACTAATAGATTAACCACAGCCTTGTAAAGAATTCTGGTGAGGTCATAACTGGGGAGCTGTTTACTTGTCACTACGTATACTTATTAACAAAAAACAGCTAAAAATATATCTTCTAGCAAAATTAATGGCTTAGAATCAAACAACAAAAATGTTCCATTATTGTATTATTGTTACTCAAAAAAATCGCATGACGCTGTGTGTTTTACCCCATTCTCTTTGCAAATAGGCTTAGAAATTATCACAACAAAATATTATTTTCAAGCGTAGTAGATAAAGTATGCAAATTATTATAGCCACCATAGCACGAAACGGGCTTTGGTACAAAATAGCAACTAGTTCTAACATCAGTTGATTCGAGACCCTATGGACTAAATGCTTGTAAAAGATAAAAACCATATAGCCTTTTCATGGCAGATTTTTCGGGAAAACATGTGTTAACTTCACTAGAAATCAACTCATTAGCCACATTAAAGATTATAGCCGATAGGCATAAGCTACAAGGGAGATTGTAGCATTCTTTTCACTTTAGGTCGCTATTTTCTTATGCTTAAGACAAACCAAACTGTGCAGTTTGAATGATTTGTTCTCACGCACCAAAACTTTTTTGTCAAAGGAAGGTTTTTAGGATAATATATGTTCAGTTTATAAATTTCTTAGACATGAAACTTTCGATTTGATTTTTTTGTAAGATCTGAAGCATCCAAATGTTATTAGAAACATCCATAGAAAAATAGTCACGAAGTAATGTGATATTTTCATATATTATGTTTCTTAGTTATATATAAGTATGTAAATTGCCCCTCAGTTCTATATGCATCTAAGGAGAAGGTAGACAATATATATTAGGTCTACATTGGTAAAAAGCTCTTAATTAGCCGGATTGGATATTGTGGCCAATTAGTGCTGTTCTATATTTGAAATTTGAATAGATTGGTTTTAACATTATAAATGATTTTCTGAAGCACAAGTCAAGTCAATGTTTTTTATCCTTTAATTCTAGATAAGATAACTATTTTATTTACTTGTCGTTTGTTCAATTTTTAAATAAATCTTAATATCAGCAGCATATTTCATTTCACAGGGGATATGCAAAGGCGTTAGATCTAACACCCACAATCGAAGCATACATCCAATCAAGAGTTATTAAAAAGACGCTTGAGAGCATCGCCCACACCACCGCAGAGGCGAGGAGGAAGGCGGAGGAGGAATAGATGAGGTGGATGATGTTATGAATATACTGATGCTAACAGAGGAGCCTGAGCAAAATTCCAAAGAATAATATAAAACAGCCAAAAGAACCCATAAATAAATACTCTACAATAGCAGCATATTTTAAGTAGTCTTTCTTAGTTTACAGGGTATTACATAAAGTTTGCTCTAAGTCAGAAGACAAATAATATGTATTTTTTAAGCCTTTCCTGTGACATGATTGTGATAGTTGAGCTAGACAATACAATAAATGTACGAAGATGGAGTTATAACGACAAAGAAAATTGGAAGTCGACTATCTAGATATCGTTACAAAAAGTAGTTACTTGTAAGAAAAAGGAAACCATAAATATTAGAAAAGAATTGTCAAAACATATTAACCTTTTTTCCTATTTGATCTAAACAAAACATTAATAAAATTACATAATAGATGCATTCTGTAAATACAATACAGAAGTCTCCAAAAATCGGCTGTCGTTTTTGCAACTACAATATTTTAAAAGCAACGTACGATTTGTCAAAAAATACTGAAGTACATGCGGTTCAATGAATTTAAAGCAGGTGTCAATTGAAAGTGAAAGGTTTCCTTTGGGAGAGGCAGACACGTCTTTAATATAGAAAGAAACTTTAATCTGATGACCTTTGACCTTAAACTCTTCTTGTGTGTAATTTTGTTATCAGCTCATTTTGCAGTTTCGGATGTGTAACCAACTAGTGATTAAGATAAGATTTTGATGTACCTGCACACCTAATCGCCTCTTATGCAAAGATATATATCTCGAATGCATTATTTCGCAATATGACTAGTTCAAAAATTTTTCTAAATAGAAGAAGGGCTTTTAGAGGCCTTATCTTTGACTTGAAAATATTTATGTCTATGTGGTGCAAAGTAATACTTACATTCCAAATACATTCTCACATGGCAGCAATATTTAAGATATCATGAATATAAGTTACACGGTGTCTCAACCTCTTAGTCATTTATCGCTATAATTCGCTTACCATGACATTAACCTTTGGATCACAAACAAGGCATTAAAAATAGCTCGAGTGTGCCTGTGGTAGTGTACATCAAAATACAGATTAAATAGGCAAAGAACCTCTTGCCTCAAATCATACGAGATTTGCGAGTCAATTACTGGGGCTTATTCCTTATTTCAGATGATAAAAGGGAAAAAAGAGAACGAAGGAGCTAGCATTGTAAAAAAACTACAAGTGCCTATACAACCAGCGCTTTGAATTTCGTTTGTTCAGACGAGAAACCTGTGAGACCCCGTTACTCAAAAAATATTATACATAGGATAACATTTTGTAATGTTTAGTCTAATCATATATAATTATGGTAACAGAAACAACATGACATTGCAAGTTTAACGCTCTTTTATTCTAAATTATTACATATTTATTTTTACTTCATCTTCTCAATAATCTACCTCTCGAATATTCAGGTAATGGTTATTTCGTAAATGCAAAGTATTCCGACTAATATTATAATGAGATAAAACCTGCAAAGATGTGTTAATACAAAAGTTTACAATACATATGAGGTAGAAGGACTATGAATTCAATTTGTGCTATATACTTCGATGTTAACTGCATATATATAGAATAGAACACTTGTATTCAGGAAATAAGCCAGAGAATGCTTTAAGAATATCCTTGGATCACTTTTGATTTAATTACTTCTGACGCTGTTCTTAGCAAAATTTCATGATATTTCAGCTAAACCCCACAATAAACCATCAACATTTTAGATACAACGTAATAAGTTATAACTTAAATTTAAGTACAATACATAAACTTCTTTACCTGTAAAACGGAATTTTCTTTGATTTCCTTTTACACAACTACTCTTAATAAAAAATTAAGTGTTTTTAGAGCTGCAGATTGGCCCGAAATGATGTGTTATGTCCACAAGGCCCAAACGTCTCCATTCTATATTCTTAACTATAAATGGGACTAAAATCTGCACCATTCTAGAAAAAACTTATGGGTCCAAGCCTTTTATTCTCCAAAAATGTTTTTTTAGTATTTATCACGGTATTTTTTTGTGATTTTGCAATTTTAGAAGCTCAAATATATGTCAATACAATATTTGTCCAGCGCTTTTCACAAAACTATGTTCCATCAATATAACAAAGGTTTTTAATGATCCCTCTGTTACTATATAAACAGATATCATACATGTCAAATATGATTTTACGATTACTTGGATCAAAAATTAACAAAAACTAGTAGAGATTTTCCTACTTTCTGTCACATCATGTAGATCGTTACATTCTCGGGTTTTAAAGTTTATGTGACGCGGCTTTACTCAGAAAAGATTTAAGAGATTTATTTTCAAGATAAAAAGTAATAAATCCGAATCGTGTTGTGAACTAATCAAGGTAGAGTTACATCAATCTCAGGCAGCAAAAAACATTTATTTGCTTACTCATAGCATTGAATCATCATAATTTCGAAGTATAACAGCCATCTTCAATCCCACGAGAAGTTTTATAAATTCATACAAGCAGTTACATCTTTAGATCTAGAGGAGTTTTTTATATGCTGTGCGTTCGTTTCATATATTATTAAAGGTCCCAGCTATTACACATAAGACGTCTCTGCACTATATTTATTATATGTTCAAAAAGGAATATAAATGTCGAAGAAGCTCCCTTCTGGCTACTATGCGACTAGAGCATTCATCCTCCTACTTCTAGGTGATGCGACTACGTCATTAAGTGCTTTAAGTAGCTACTGTTCTGCCAACCGACTTGGTTTACTATGGCATCGGTAAAAAATTACTCTGTTAAGATGTCTTTTTGAAGTCTATTGACTAGATATGCCCTTCTATTGTATTTGATTTCTAGCCTCTAAATTATAATGTTATAGATTTAACGAAGAATTATGTAGGGAAATTAGACATGAGATAGGCTGATGAGGAACCCTATGGTATGGAAAACAATTATAAACATATGAGTATTTGAGCCATTAAGCATGTGATAATGCGCAAACAGAAAACAGGGGGTATTAAAAAGTATCAAGGATGCAAGGTTTGTCGGGGTAGCTAATTAAACAGGAGAAAAACCTTTGGAGTACCTTTACTCTTACAATTCAAATTAAGCAAGAGTGCTGTAGAGTTCTTATGATAAGGAAAGAGTTAAGTAGGTAGGTAATTCATTCGGAAAGCTTTTGGTAAACACTTAGCCTAATAATCTTTCAAATATAGATATTTTGTAAGCAGGCAGGTTTTTTAAGATTTAAATGTTCGGCAAAAATGTTTAGCATATTATGTTTGTAATACCCACCGCCAATGAAGGTTGTGGCATGAAAATATTGTTGACCTACACTATTACGCGTGAATATGGCTTTTTAATTTAACATCGCATATTTTATTTGAGGAAAAAAACAAACAAGCATGCTTCTTCTTTCATCCTTATCAGACTACTCGACCCCTTCGTGCTCTTTGATAATTCTATTACCTCTTTGCAAGCTTCCGCTGCTGCTAGCTCGCTTCTTATTTCTTTCAGCATATTATTTCTTCAGTATTCGAAGAAGACTGCGCCGACGGTCTTTAGTAAAACTATCGTTTGGGTGTATGTCTTTGTTCTGTTATCAATTACTGTCTCTCTAACATGTATACACTTACTTTACTCCCATAAATGAACGAAATATACAGCAGTCGTTTTTCGACAGTTACTCCCATGCTTTTTCTTTATGACTGTTTTTACTAGCATTGTTACTGGGTGTTATATAACTTATACAAGAATGTTTCCCCATAGATATTAACTTTATCTTTCGTGCCAGACATTTGCTTGTTTTGAATTTTAAGTTTTCTCTGTGTACTTTTTAGGCTTGTAGCTTCAACCTCTAGCAATCTTATTGCCTATAAATTCACTTGAAAATAAATGGCAGGTCGGCTTTATATTAACGTATTAATCTAACCTGTAGCTATCATGGAATTTACTCTCGCATCAACCACTACCAAATCTTTAAAGCGTAGCTCCAGGAAAGCTTTTCACAGTTTGATGTATTTTAATCAAATTTTTGGTTACACTAAATTGTGGCTTTTCATAATTGAACTGGAAGCAATACCTACTATGGAAGCATAATTTCGTCTTACTATACTAATAAATCCCTTGAGACCATATACCTTGAGCACCGCGAAGTTAAAGATGGGCTGTAAAGGAATAAATTATACAGCAAGCAATGTGAGAAGGAGAGAGCCTTGTCTTGTAGTTGCAACAGCTGCTCTAAAGCAAGAAAGAATTTAATGACATATAACCCATATTTGACTTTAATAGACGAAACCTAGACCAAAGTCTAAAAAATGCGAAATTTCCCACTAATTTATGTGTTAAATGATCGGTCACCTCTACAATTTCCCTTTGTCTGGAATGATTGTATCTTGCTTAATTGGGACATCTACAACTATATAAAAGAAATGAAAAACATCCATTCTTGATCAATCATATGTTAACACGCGTTATTTATTGTAGCATTGATAGTGACAAGGGAGATTATAGTTTGAGAAATTACAATGCTCGGATAGGAGCAGCGTTAGTTAAATTTATATTTCAAATGATATTGAAGATGCCGTGCAGATGAGAAGTAGAGGAAAGTGAACTGAAGGAGCCGCTTAATCAGTCACTGATATAGCACTTAGTAACAACTTCGATACTGGAGAAAAGGGTGGGAAGTTGAAGGGCACAGAGACCCGTTACAGATGAAGAAGACAAATTAGATGTGGTTAAAAACAAACCCGAAACTGAAAAGGAGTTTAGTCAGCATAATGAAAAACTACAGTAAGCGATAAAGATACTGTTACGAGAATTGAGATCAATGGCAATGCAGCAAGTGGAAACTTAGATACTGCACAGATGACTGAGAAGTCTAAGCAACCATGAGTACCAGTTTAATAATAGATGAAGAAGAAGCAAATATCTATGACGCAAAATAAAAAACAGAAACTGATGTTCAAGTTGTAACACATAAAATTAAGCACGGCAGATGACTTTATATACATTGAAGAACAAAATGATGGCGAAGACATTAATAACAGGGAATGATATAATCCCTGACTTATTTGCAGCAAGTAAGACTCTCTATCTCCTTAATCTTAAACACTTGACAATGTTAAATTGATAGAACCGACGCACATCTTGTAAACGATACAGAACTCGATGAAAGAGATGGTGATACTGACGAAAAGCGCGGGAGCAAAGATAGGTATGTGTGATAGGATGTTGCATTTACGGCAACAGTGAGCAAGCTTGCTAATTACTTCTTATAATTTTTTAAACATGGCTTTGACACATTATGTTATCTGTTTAATGCCGAAAAAGATAAACAGAAGGAAAATATGCAAAGTTTGATATCGCTGTTAGAAACACTTGAGAAGAGATGAAAGGATGGAATGATAACTGTATCATTGTAATTGATTAGAGGGTGGCAGCAGATGAGACCGAAGCGGAGGCCGAAGATAGTTATAAAGAAAAAACAGATGCTTAAGTGTCTACTGGGGGCGGAGATTGATCTGAGTATTGGAGGAGGGATAAAGTACATGTAAAGGTAAAAGATATACCAATGCTACAAGAGTATAAAGTTGCTTGCAACGCATGTAAAAATGGCTTTACACCGTTTTTATAGTATAACCCAGGAGCATCTATTAAGATAATAATACAATTAAAGAAGACACTGTAAATGTTAAATCACATGTACAAAAAAAGATTGAGATAATGTCTCAAGACCAAATATTGCATAAAGACGGCCCGATCTTAGTGAACGAAGAGATGCAGTTGATAGTATATTACTTAAAGTAATTAATCAATTGATTTGTACACTAGCTACTAATAGTAATCATGCGACCTTATTGACTGATGGGCAAACGACAATCTCAATGATGCCTTCCTATGGACAAATTATACGTGGAAAATAATATGCCTCCCGCAAATGAAGTGGTTGCTACTGTGTAGAATAAAATCAATATTGATAATAGGAAAACCAACTTAAACGTAAAATATGAAGGCTACTCTGAACTACACGTAAGTTTGAAATCCTTTTAATGCGAAAAAACAACACAGAGTGCGATTGTTGATAAAGCAGAAAAAAGAAAATAATATATAAAACTTTCGAGAGGCAGAATGAGATTATGAAACCCATTAGAGCTCGGTAGAAAACCGATTTGTATATGGGGAGAAATAAACCAATGGGGGATTTTGATATTTGATAGCAAGAGCTCGTGAGATGATGCATACTGCCCATGGTGATCCAAGATTACATTACTGGGGCTTCGAAGCAAATCGAAGACAAAATACTAGAACCGATGATCAGGATCAGTTGGCAGTTAGTTCAAACCGACATAGCCATTATGGATTCTACCTCTACCGGATAAAGAAAAAAATAGTAACTTGACAACGAATATTTTGATTTGTTGAGATTTAGAACTTCAAGCAGGGGAGGTAAATGCATTGGAAAGGGAAATAAAGATATAAAAAGAATCAAAGAAGGCCGTTTTTGAAGCCAAGGCGTAACCTTTTGATACCTGCTTCACAGAAATGACGAAGTGAAATTTTACAAAAGCGAGATCTTTATATTCTTGTAAGCCAGTTGTTTCGTTATTGTATTTGCCGTGGGGTGCAAGTTAAACCGTTACGTAATAATGCAATTTTTTATTAGATCAAGGCCTTTACTTACTATTTTAAAAAGGACGAACACTTAATGGCAATAAACTTATCGGTAAGTTTAATTGAAAAAATCTTGTTGAACTGTTTGAGCATAAGTATCTTTTTTCTTCCATTCTGTAGCTAGTATATCTTCCCAATATCCTTGTATGCCAAACTTCGTTCTGGTGATGAAACTTTGGGATGTTTTATTATTATTCCAAGCATTGTAATCTTTTCCTTTGCTCAGATCATGCTAAAAATTTTACTTATTGCTTTATCAATGGTTTAACTTTTTTAGGTGTTTCGTCAAAGTTTCATCCTCAAAATCTTTTTGAGATCATATATTACAAACAACTAGCGAAAAATGAAGGAGATTTCTCCTACCTATTTTTTTCAAAGTTTCTACTATTTTTATTAACCACCGATGGAAGGTAAAATATGTAAAACATACAAATCATGTCATTACCAATTTTATGATTCTTGAGGATTTTAGATTTTTGTAACAATGGATTCAAAGAGCACTCAAAGCTGCTACAAAATTTTCATAAATCCTTTAATCTTCACATTTATGTCTGATATCAACAAGAGAATATAAGTCTAATTTTCTTCTTATTTATCGTATTTTAACGCACTAGCATGTTATAACGTGAAATGGTATTGTGACTAAATACCAAATCATCCATGAGAAGAGAGAAATTAACGAAAATACAAGGAGCATTGGTTAGCAAAAAAAAAACATTCAAAGCCAAATTTCTTGACCATGAAAAAATAATTTGCTTCAAGGAGTATACAATAAGCCTGCAGAAGCTGAAGTGTGCCCAGAAACATCAGGGCTGGCAGAAATTTAAGTGGTGATATTAACCATTTACAATTAGATGATAAAAATATGTTTTATGGTCGATTAAATTTTAAAAATTTCGAACTACTTACAACGAATGAGAACATTGTTTTTTAACTTAGATACAGAAGTTGTCAAGGTATTGATGATATGATAGTATCTGAGATTAAAAGGAGATTTGATGGTTATATTTCTGTTTATTGCATATAAAGACAGCTTTGGTATTAGTTCCGATCCCAGCTACTATGAGATTAGCTGCTTTTCGGGTATCAAGTATATAATCTATTCCATGAAGATTTTTGTCTATGTATTTTGAAAAAACATCCTATCTGATATAAGTTAATCTTACGCTATTTTCATCACTAGTGTCAATCTATGTAATTAGCATAAATAAAGATAAAAACGGCTTTGTGCCTAACCAAGGCTATAGCTTCAGTTTCATGCAAAGTACTAGGGTCTCCCTCCATATTACAGGAAAGGTTTAAATAGGCAATATACCGATTTTTATACCACTTTATAGTCAACAGCCAGATTAGACTTTTACACCTTTTAAATATTGTTTAGTTTTTTTTGATCTAGATCAGGAAAAAATTATTAGGGTTATATGAAGTGAATTATTAACAAATATTACACCAAATTTCCATGCCTTAAAAGCTGCAAAAAAGATCATCAACTTAAAATTAAGATGCCGATGTCATTATCATCGGCACAGCTATAGTTTCTATCGTCAAATGCCCTGGAAGCTTAGAGCAGAGGGTGTTTTAGCTAATCCTTAAAATTAAGTGGGTAATATTTAAGGATCTATTATGTGAACGTAGGTTTGTTACATTGGTCATTAATCTAACCCCATTCGATTGAGGATATAGAAACATAAATTGATAAAGTAAATACGAAAAATTATGTTTTAATCGTAATTAATAGTTCTAAAGCGACTTGCATTGTTGTAACGTAGAAAATACGATGAGATGGAAATTCCTTGTCTAAAAACAATCACATTCTTTCCATCAACCTTTCTCACGCAGTAATCCGTCAAAAACTTTTTATGGCGTCTTTTGCATTATACGAACAATTACATCTCCTAATTCCTTTTCAGCGTTCCCAATTAATTATCACTGCTTATCTTTTTCATAAACCCCTTTAGGATGGGACAAAAAGCTGTGCCGTTCTTGTTTTTGTACTACCTAACAATCACTTCCGAATCAATAGCTTTATTGCCAATTAAATCTTTGTATACAATGTAAGATAAGAGGAAAATGGTTACCTGTAATATGGTTGAGGGGTTTAGATCTCCCTCCTTGCCTTCATAAACACTTCTGTCAGGCATAGGAATACTTACATATTCATTGGTCAGTATTTATTATCAAAAGATTAGCTTATTATAAGGGAAAAGGCTCGTTTTTTTAATGGAACTGTGCTAAAATCGGAGATATAAAAAGTAATATAATTGGGATGTAAAAGAGTATATAATGACGCATTACCGATAAATACCGTAGAATCGCCAAAAAGAACGAAAGGGGGCATGGATGACGAAATTTACACCTGTGGGATGTTGACTTTAGGCGATTTTTGAGATCAATATTAATCCGCATCAGCTGCCACTAAATGCGAGAATAGGTTGGGTATATAGCATATTATAATTTGTAAAAGATTTGCGCTAAGACGTATATAATCGATATTGCTCATGAATTTATAGCTATTCTATTCGCCGCGCAAGATACACTTTTTTGGAATTTCAATAAAACCTTGGTCTGTAAAGACTTAATTAATCCTGCTGGTTAGATCAATGTTCATCAATATCTAAAAGATCCAATCGATTTTCTCCTACCAAATATCCCCGTGATTGTCCTCCAATGCAAAGAATAAATAAGCAGTAATTAGGAGATGATCCTAAATGCCAATTGAATTTTTCTCACCATCCTTACTAAATAATTTAGGTATTAAAGATTTTTAGTAGATTTTTAGAGAAATTAACTTCCTTGTTTTGTATGGGACAATTTTACTGTGTCACATTTCTTATTGCAATTATTTGCATGAATGTGTATTGGTGGATACGTGATTACCACCAAAAGGTGTCTCAAAGCTTTATGCTATAAATCAAGAAATAAAAGGCATTGGAGCAAGAAACACATCGCTGCATAAAAAAGAAGAACGTATGGACGTGAAAAGTTTTACTTAAATTTTTAGGCAACGACTTTGGAGACAACAGAGAAACTATCCCGGAAAGATTTATGCAAAGCTTTGTTTCACTTAGTCATGATCGGAACGCAAATGATATTGAGAATTGCAAAAAACACAATCATTTTGGCCAAGAAATTATATACTGTATTCTTAAACAAGATAAGGATGCTTCGCCGGGTGACATCCGCGGATTGGTGAATAAAAAGATTGGTTATATCTATGAGGAAACAGACTTGCAGCTTAATTAGTTCAAAAAAACCTTTAAATTTTGGGATTTGCAGTCCAAGGATGAATACTACGACATAAGTACCAATGCTATGTTTATTTTTTTATCCTTGGGTATTATTAGGATCTTCTATGCGATATTGACCTTGAACAAAATGGGTAAATATGCGTCAAATTAACATAACATGGAAAAAAATTTGGCAAGAATGACCTGCAAGGAAAAGCTAAAACATATTCACTTTTGTTTGAGTTTATACAGCATTTTAATTTTCACGAGGAAACAGGAAAAGCTGTAAAAGATGTTACTAGATACTTTAATATTAACACGGTATATTCAATCGACAAATAAGAAAATCGATATGTAAACTGCGATATTTTACATATAGAAAACTTTGTCCGAAAGGATACATTTAAACGTGTAGTTATTAATACCGATTCCAACAGTTTTGCTAGTCTTAAATATGTTCATATGTAATTCTTTAGAATCACTTTTAGTTTAAACTAAAAGAATTGACAGATTTTTCCAAAAATTATCAAATCATGGAAAACTATAAATAGATCTTTATAAAGACAAAAAACGGCAAAAAAAAACATAGAAACCGTTGTTATAAAAGTATTACAATCCATTCGAAATACCAATATCTCAATTTAAAAAATCCCATTTTTCAATCATGTGCCTTAGTTATCAATCCCGAAACTTACAAACATGGCACCATTCAGATCTCATTTTTCATGCCCAAATCAATAATTTTGGAACCTGATTTAGAAGATTTCTGATATCGTTTAGTTACTAATAGCGCTAATAGTAAGGTTTATAATGCGTTATAACTAGTTTGCTTTAATTATTAGACTTTGTTCACTTCGTCAGATTCTAACTGACAAATCTCCACAAGTACCAGTTCGACTGCATCTCTTCTTTCCATTCCTGCGCAGATGCTTTAACAACCCTCAAACATGTGGTTTCGAGAGTTTTTTTGAGTGTTACTGTTTAGAATTAATGCTTGTATCTCTTAATAGAGAGCCAAGGCTTCCATGTATCGTTTGATTAACAAATAATAAAGAGGAGCTACGTGATTTCGACATGTGAAAAAAATTGATCTAGTTGAATATTTAAATTTGTAACAAATGATCAAATACGACTTTCCTGGATACAAATAAATTATAAGCCGCAGAGCTAACTGTAACCATATTTTCAATAATTTGAAATATCTAAATACCACTATTTTCTAGTCAAGTTTACACATTCCATGGTCACTTAAGAAATTACAAAGGTTTATAACTGGATGGGATAAAGAAATTTCTGGATTTAAAGTGAGGTCAGCAAGAGTAATATTTACTTTATCGATCTGTCAAGACATTATCTTAGCCAAAAAACCCATTACCAATTGTAATGCATAAATGGATACAATCTAATGCTTAGAAAAAGTGAATGTTATAGTATATTACACCAAAGGGAAACTGGAATTACAAATTTCAATTTTGCTTAAAATTGGTAACCGACTCCGAATACTTAGACACTTGCAGTCCCAACTTCTAAAACTCAATGGATAGGTGATCGTATGATTGTGTAAATTGTGAGGATACTCCGGCTAAAATAGGCGTATGCTACATTTTTATTTAGTACCTCTCCCATACCACTAATCGAGCACATTAATGAAACGTCAGAAAAAGAATCACAATTTTTGTAAATAGAAGGAGGTAGAAAGGTATGCTTAAAAATCAATGTAATCAGTTATTTATTTCCCCAGCCGGCAAAATTCTATAAAGTCTGGGAAAGGATTTGCCCTAACTATACAGTTCATAGGGATAAATTCAAGTTTAGATGCGATATAGAGGAACTTAAATTCCAAAACTTTTCCATGCACCTTATATAGTGCCACAGCTTTGCACGCCCTTTGCATCGCAAAGTCAATATTGAAGCAAACACAAGATAAGAATGGGATGATGCAGTTATAGTGTATAAGAGGTATTTGATTAAAGGTGTCGAGAGAAAATTATACGATTGTAACAAAATTCCTAATCGGCCCCATTTGATCTTTATTTTACAAAATACTATACAACTAAATAATTAATATCAAACCCAAGCTTACGAGAGATTGCCACGAGATGCATTTTGTAATTGACACTTAGTTGGGAACTAAAAGATGAGAATAAAATAGCTAATATAGTAAATTTGTATATACAATAAAATTGCGGTAATATGATGCGATAATCAGTTTTTAACCAAAAAACGGAGCTTTGGTTATTTTAGCAGCATCAAGCATAGATTGTCATATTACCAAAGACATTTACCTAGGGTCACCACGAAAAAATCATAGTTGATTCCTGTGGATTGCGCTACCCCTTATTTATCCAGCATTATATCAATCGGAACACAGGGAAGTAAAAAGATATAAACCAACAAAGTGAAGCTAGTTAGTTTGATAGAACCAGTACAGAAGCAAACGCCTTTTGTGTATATTATGCGTTAATGCACCCATTCATTGTGACACTTGCACCTATTGGGGCTGGTTTATAACAATTCAAGCTGGTTGTAAGCTTTAGCCTACATAACCACAGAAAGCACGAGGAGTATCGACCTAAAGTACAATATGTCCCCTCATAAAACAAACCATTTAAAGAATTCAGTACGAAAGAAGGAATTAATTGCAAAAACGAAGGCTTCTTATAACCAAGGGTCATTTTACCAGTATCATTTTTCATCTAGCTGCCGTCCCTTATTGGTATTCTAACTGTACTCTTTATGTATACGAGTGATGTAAATATCCTAACAATGTATACCTTGTAAATTGTCACATTGTTATGAGACACGAAAAAGGAGTTTTGCTCTTTCCTTTAACATACAAGTATATCATTTACGTGAAAACTTAAGAACGTCTGCACATTCCACAAGCTTTCTTATATCCTCTTTAAATGGTCATTGTGTATAATTAATAAACCAATCATGTACTTTGATCAAATGCGGAAAGATTAGTTCTTATTATCAGACTTAGGAGTTCTTACTCTAGCATCATCTCCATTTTTGCCTAAGTTTATTAATCTTACTGGGTACATGTTAGCCTTAGATGGTCGCATTACATATATGTATAGCATGAGGTCAGCACCTCCGGTTTCATTACAGGGATTTCGCAATCATCGGATTATAAAGACGTAGAATATAAGTAACTCGAGTAACGATGAATGCAAAAGTGGCCGGAAAATTTGCTGAATTCGTTTTTTTGATTTTGGTCTGCACTCCGATATTTTTTAGCCGCAAAACTCCGATTTTTCTATTAAATGCTTCAGATTTAACAAAAGCCCTTGATCCTATTATAAGAATATCAAAAACGTTTAACTGTAGTCGTTTGGGCGTTTAACGCTCCCCTTTCTATAAATCTTATGAGTATACATTATAGACATTTCGTATCTTCGAAGTTCATCCTGCAGGCATCTTGACCATTAATATTCCAATTCTTTTAATTTGACATAATGACTCACAGCAGAGAATTATCAGCAGTGCCGTTTGAAAGATAAAATGGCTTGCCGCTTGGGTAACAGATAAAATAGAGTCTATATTAGAGACTATTAGGCGCTTACCTCAAGAAATTAAAAGCTCACTAATTGGTGAACCATATACAAATCAAACATTCAAATTAAACTTCGTATCTTATATCCATATTTATCAATTTTATAATTACGTTAGGAATGAGAATGAAAAAGATAAAATACGGCATGATAAAAAGTAATACACAATTACAAAACACACTGACCACTAATTGCGAATTATTAGTGTTTCTTTCTCCGTTACGGTGTTTATTTGAGTAATCTTGTAGATTTAAATTAGTTTAGGGAATAAATAATTATAGCATGTGTAAACTATATTTCCCGTGTAATTGTAAAGTTACATATGATATCAGCTATTATATTTCAATATAAAGATACTATTGCTTAAGCGAAAGGACCCAACCGTATATGTCGGCTGTAAAAGAGCCCGCATCAAAAACAGTTTGTAATACTGCTTAATCACTTACAAATGAAAAAATGGGAATGTTAATCTTTTTGGTTAAGAGTTTTTTCTTTTTAAAGAGAAAAATATCTTCGGCCTTGCTTCTAACCCTGCGTACCACCGTCTTCTAGCTCCAGAGTCCCTCCTGCTTCTTCACAAGCCTCGGCATTAGGCAACTCCCATCTTGTTTTTTTTGGTTATAATAAGATCAACCTTTTGTCCCCCTATATACAGTATCAACTGCAAATAATCAGACTAACATTATTCTTAACAAGAAAATGAGCATATCCGGGTTATGAATTCTTTAAGTAATTTAGTTCGGAATTATATAGAGGCGGTATTTATCTAGTTTTAACATCAAATATCTTATCATAATCTTGTCCTATTTATTTGCAGTGATATTACCAAGGGTTCAAACCAATTGTAACAATACAAAGGATAACTCTTAAATCACCATTCCTAAGATTAGTTCGCCTTTGCAATATGTTTAAGTACAGCTCCCCTGGTTGCATACAAATTGCATGCAGGCGCTATGATAGCCAGAAAGAAGAAGCGTTTTGTGAAGTGAATAGATTTACCATTGATAGAATTGGTCACTTTACGACACAGGTTTTTTGTAACAAATGCGATACAAATCTAATGATATCCATAAAATTAATCATCTAATGAATAATTATATTTATATTGCCCTTCTTCCTCTATATCAATATCAAAACCTCTTATATGGTTTCTTTGTGGCACTGGAAGTAAGTTTTTGCGATACAGGAAAGTCTTAGATGCAGGATGTACTAACGTGACTCCTTCAGGGACGGTATTTACCCATTGAGATGCAAAATACGAAAATTTAATAAGCCTTTTCTTTCAACTTCCTCGCTTCTTTTGAGTATTATATAAATTATCGAGAGGACCAAGTTCTACTTAAGGGGCTGGATAGTGAGATAACAGAAGTACAGAAGATTGGTGGGAAATAATGGGAGGTAAGAGATTATTCCGAAATAAAAATTATTAGATGTCTTGGGATTATTAACAGTTTTTAGAATTATTGAAGAAGACAAGAAATGATGTTGAATGCATGAATGTAAAGAATACGTTACAAGAATTTATACTAAGTTGAGTGACAAGATGTCATTTAATCATTGCATACAAAGCGGGTGCTTATTGGTACAAAATCAATTGATTTTGGTTTATTTTGACAGAAAAGCAACTAAGCTATGATTTCCATAGAACGATCCTTTCAAAATACATTTATAATCTGGAATAACCGTCTGATTAGTTTGTAGTATTCCCATATAGCTCAGGGCAATCACTGTAGGCTTCCCAAAAAGATAGTATTATCGTCAAATATCATAAAGAGATGCGGTGCAGTTTTATAGCCGTAATAGACGAATGCAAACATTTTGCTTGTTCACATTCGTCATATGCATACAAAATGCTAGCACACTTGAATACGGTTTAAAGGGAGATCTCACCCTCCTAATTATTGTATTGCAACTAACAGAGAGAGTGTTTTTTGGTATACGCAATATATAGACTTTTTATCGGTGGTTAGAAGGCATACGCTTGTTTAGTATCCAGCCTATATATTTTGATTTCGCTGCTCCACTGTTAGCATCATTACTTCATTATAGTTGATAGCGACTATAAAATCTATTTTTGAAACACTTTACAAAGCCAGCCTTTTATTTTCAAGTAATGCATTGACGTTTTTCTGCGGTAAAAATATAACCACGAATACCTGTTTGTTCACTTGGTAAATATCACTCTGATGGCTGTAAATACGACTAAATTTTTTTAAACCACTATTAAAATTTGGCATGATTTGTATTTTGTAAAAACAAGTACCTTTGTATCTATGAGACAAGTTTGCTAGTATATACTATATTACTGATATTTTAAACTATGACTTTCCAGGAATTTTAGCCCTTAATCAGTTTTAAAACTGACAAAAAACCCATGAGACAATCCTTTAGACGTAGATGTTAAGACTCTGTTAACATGATAAAAGGCTACTGTAAATGACAAATAGACTAACAGTGATGCTGCCAGACCTGCAAAATACATAGAGTAGCCTAATTTGCAAAAGGGACTAATCTTCTCGATAAGTAAATCTCCCTTATAATGTTATATTTTCTTTCTGTGTTTAAAGCATTAACCTTTACTTTGATAAATAAAAAACACCCTCGCAACTAATTAATCATTAGCAATTCTTCTACAGAGCTCGCTATTTCATCCCGTTCAAATGTATGGCTTCAATTGTTGTCACGGGCAATTAGCTGATTAAAGAAAGTTTTATGCTAAAAGGTTCAACCATATAAGGAGTGGTCAATGTCAAGTTACATGCATGATAAGGGCTAAAACGAAAACAAATCTTTTCTCAAGCCTAAAGTTTTTGCCTTCAAACCCCTCCTCACTATATAACAATGTTTCTAATGACACTATCGGTTTATTATACGGGTGACACTTGAAACACAAAAAGTGAAGAATCTAACACAGTGTCTTGTAAGTTTTCATGGCTAAAGGTAAATTAGTAATTCAACAATATTCTAAGCAGCCTATTCAAAATGGTAAAATGTAGTCACATTAAGTTTAGATTACCATATCAATTGTGATTTGAACTGCAACAATTAACAAATTACCTATCAGCAAAATAGATATTAATCGGGTGGGAAGTGAGAATGAAGAAAATTTGTTGGAAAATTTATTCTACTGGCCCAGGGCCCTCAAATTTATACTACGTCTCCTTTAGACACATTATTGTTCTTAGTAAAGTGTCTTTACATAAACATAATGTTACCCTGAAATGCTAACTAGACCTAATGCCGCGTAAAACTTGGGATGGCATTGTAACAAAATATCATGATTTTTACTCACAAAACGAGATTTGAGAAATTCGCAAATATCTTAATTTTATTAATACTTCTTAAGAAGACTTTTGACGGCATCTAACTCAATTACCTAGGAGACAGTATACTAAGTGAGAGTGAAGCTGCAAGCACTAACGCCGAGAATAAATAGAGAGGCTTATGGAGCTGCAATATAGGAATGAGTATTCTGGAGATACCAAAGCGAATACAGTAATATCAATTATAATTTACCTTTTTTCTTTTATGTCGCACATTCTAATGAATTTTATTGGTCTATGGGCTTCCACTTCTCCCCAAAATCATAAAATATCGAAAAGGATATGAAAGAATCTAGAGACTAGGGAAAGGTCGACAATGATAATAAAAACAACCCCGCAAACAAAAATGGGAAAAACACTAGATCGGAGACAGATGTAGTTTTTGTAAATTTACTGTGCTCTTAAAATGAATCAAGACTAATTGATTCCGAGTAACATATATATGATCCATTGCGGCCTTTAAAACACTAAAGAAAAATGTATAAGAATTTGACTATGACCCTATATACCACTACGAGAAAAAATGTAGCACAATGAAGTTTTTTAATGGATCTCGACCAATTGAAAATTATATTGCAATAGAACTGTACAAACAAAAAAGATTTTTCATTCAATGCATGGGCTGTAATGCCTCCATCATATCACTTTCCCTAAGAAATTTTAGCGCACTCAAACCCCTCTTTACATATTTTGTCCTGTAAATTTCATATTTTGTTCACACTTGAAATAAAACGAACATGAACCAGATTTTTGATTGCTAAATTTATTTTTTCAAACTTAATTGTTACTAATGTAAACGTTCTAGCAATTTCTTGGTATGTTTAGCGTCGCTTCTGTTGTTCGAGCAAGGCTGTAAGGTATGAGTAAAAAGACGGATAACCATTTGTACAATTTATAAAGATAGCAAAATGACAACAAAAAATCGATTAAAGGAAATTATCGATGAGCTAGGACTTCATGCCACAAAATTCATCCTAACTCCATTTAATTGTAACACGATTTCCTTCCACAATAATTAGATATGCAATAATGTCTTATTAATCAGAAATAGAAGTTGAAATCGTCACGAGGTTTAAAGAAATATTATTTGCGTTTGTGGGTTTCATATTTTGATCACATCATATTCAATCTTTAAAGAAATTTAAAACAATTTTTGTCATTAAAGATTATCATGTACGCGATCTTTATTTTGAAGATATCGAAATGATTAGCAGAGGCGGGGAATAGTCGATCTTGTTGAAGCTACACATCTTGGCTCTTACCGATTTTGGTTATCATTTATTTTAGCTTTTTAATGAACATTATCCGGATATACTATACTTTCTAAAATTTTCTTGAAAATAGAGACCTCCTATGCAAATAGATACAATCGCCTAAAACAAGCTAAGATTGTACAGGAGATAAAAAAAGCATAGTGTGGGAGGTCTAAAATTTATTCGCGTACAGATGGCGCTCATTTTCCTCGGGGGTTGTAATGAGGCTGAATGGCATTTGTCAACATAATCTGCTGTAAATCCATAGGATAATAGTACATATCAGTAAAATTTTTAATCATTTGATCTAAGACAGAACTTTTCTAAATAATTTTATAATATCTAAATGTCAAATTGGATATATAAATAAGATCGGCCTTTATGTTCTTTCGCCTAACTTATACTGATTAAAAAAACATATGCTAAGGATAGACGAACGAAGTATACGGGGGTTTGCAAATGATTTATAAAGCCTCTAATATCTTAAAGACTTTGCCATAGTAAATTACTTTGTGCATCATTTTCTTTGCTACCTTTCGTTTATTCCACTCTCAGTAATGACTATTCCCCATCTTGTTACTCCTCTTTCCAACTCGACAATCTAATATGGATGGTATGGCCATAAGTGCCCCTGCATACTCATTCATGGAAGCAACTTCACTAGTTGCTAATTCTCATCTTCGACTTGACAAATCCCCAGGTAATTGGTTATATACTATCCTAGTAAAAACAACCTAAAAGCATTTTATTAATTATTACACTCGACAAACCGTTTAAATAAGGATAAAGCAATTTTACGGAACGGATAGAGAAATCCTGATGACGTAAGCATTACAAATGCTAGTCTATAGCCAAACTCAAAGAAAAAATACACAACTAAAGTTTGAAAGCGTAAGTTAAATCTTTGCAATTCAATAAACAGCTACAACCATAAAATTATATGACATATGCAGCAGTCAAACCGAGCAAAGGAATTACTTGCATCAAATATCATAGTTAACAGTAAACTATGAGAGGGGTTGATTATTTTTTTATATCCAATTAGATCAATATTTGATTTTACTAAAGTAGCTTAACACAAGGTGGGTGTGTGGGCAGGCTGATAAGGAAGAAAGAAGAAGTATATTTACTTTTTCGAATATAATATTAGTAAGGAGATGTACATCGTGGTTTTCTGTTTTGGTTAACCCTTTCTGATAATCTTATGCATGACTGTAGCCAAATTGCTTAACTCATAAGCCACCTACCACAAAACACTATATTTTAGGTATATCCTCTGAAAATACTAGTTTTGCATTTTAATCAGGTTCTTAAGATCTAGCTCCAGAAAACGCTGGTCGTTGTGGCATCTTTTAAAGTTGCTTAGTCTTGAACATATATAAGGTATTGCCCCATCCACAATGCCTTTTACGCCAAAGACCATTCAGCATGAGTGACTGTAAGTATACCGAGAGGTGAAAGGAGGTAAAGTATATTAATCTACAGAAGTTATAAATTACACTGTGCTTACATCTTATAAGCGAACTAATACAGATAATTGAAAAACATACATCCAGAGTGCTCTTGGCCCAAATTCAACATTGAATGGTATCAACAATGCCAGTAGAATCAACATGAGCTATTACGGAGGCATGGAAATACATTTCCCTGATTTGTTGAAAACCTCTCCACCCCGATTTTTGGTACATAGCAAGTAAAGTTAAAATTAATAATAAGGCAGGCAGGCAGTAGGAAGGGGCTATCAGATTTTTTTTACTAGATCAAAGCAATCTTTGGCCTAATGATCATGCTGTAGTCACAGGGCGTCTCTACATTAAATAAGATTAACTTTTTTTATACTTTGTATGCTTGTCTCTTCGCATAAGTCCTCCAGGATTCTAGCATTTTGCCTCTACTGTGGTTTGCAGTATTAATATTTTCCCAAAGAGCGTTATGTATTTTCTAGTATTGATTGTAGAATTATTTCTCTGTACTACCCGCGAAGCGAAGAAGGTAGGTATGGTGGGAGGGATAGATGACGTCAAAAAAACTCCTCACGAGGACGAGGATTAAAACTACTGAACCGGAGTAAATGACTGTCAAGCTATAGCAATTATCCCATTAATAAATTTGTATCACTTGAAAATAGTATCTAGCCTTTTGGTACTTTTATTTTGACATCTAGTATTACGACATTAAAACACATCCCCTGCCCGAACTTTAATGGCGTCAAGATCATACACCATACAGGCTCATGTAAACTTCTGGGAAAAGAATTTACTCTCTGGTTTTTTCATTTCTCCCTTCTCAGCTTTATAAATCCCTCCCACTGGCGTCTCTGCCTTTCCCTGAAAACTTCAGTCGTATTTGATTATTTATGATCTAATGCTTCGATTTTTTGAAAATCGTAAAATTTTAAGTTATTTTTAGTACGGTATGAAAATATAGCAGCATAGTAAAACCCAGGAAACTATAAGCTGCATAGTTTATTGGAATTAAAACTACATAAAGGCGCAACAATTTTCATTTTCTCCACAAATCAACATATATTGGTAAGAGTAAATAATATACATTACAACTGCTTTCATATTGCTTTGCGCAATGCTGAATCCTATGAGGTTCTCTAAATTGCATTTTTCGCAAGAAGTGCGTAAATCTCTCTTATTAAATTCAATAAACCCGTTATTAGGCCTCTGTACCTTGGATTAGCAACAAACCAACCAAATTCACCTTCCTCTGATAAAATTTAAAATGTGCATACAAAGTCAATTAGGTCAATAACACCTATATGACCTGCGCAGTGAAAAGCCAAGACCCTGTTAAACTGCACCCAGTGCCTCTAAACTGCGGATCACAGCTAGCGGAGTCAAACAGCAACATCCGAAAATTGTCAGCGCACAGATTTGGAAAGGAAGACACATGCTGTTTAAACATCTCACAGGCACCTATTGCTGGGTAAGAAAAAAACGATGGCCTAAAGGTCTTCTTTTCCAAAAGAGACTTAGCTGTAATTATAACTAGAGGGCCAGCAGGTACACATACTGTTTATTCGGGAGCTTCCCTGTGACATTGTAAAACTCCCTTTTTATAAAGATTTTCAAGTTCAAATGCTTAGAGCTCGTTCATGCTCGCCAGATATTTGCCAAGAGTTTAAGATAGTATCAAATCAATTGCTTTTTCTTTTTGACTTAACGATTAATTATAAGATATACCTTTTCTACGTAATACATTCTTCGGTCTCTTCTGCTACATTTTAGGATATTAAAGAAGGCCAAAACTGGATATTCAGGCCGTTCAGACTGTTTCCAAAAAATTGCGTTACAATTGGTAAAATTAGCAAAACATAAAATTGATACTAACTATGTCAAAATCACGTCTTTTTGTTCAAAATCACGAAGAGACACCTAGCATCCTCCTTACTTGCAACATACTTACCTGGGAATGCATTAGAAGATCTCTTGCAAAATCCATACACACATTCACAATGGGCAAACCTTAGCCCGGTGTTCCATCATGTAAAAGCTTCTTCGGTATTTTTTCTAGTCTTGTGATTCAGTATGTTGAGAAGATAGTACTGTTGCCCAGCCAATGTTTATTATTGTATTCAATATAAAATTATCATTATTAAACATCTATCCTTATCAATGAAAGCTATGTAGGTAGTAAATTTATATAGATAGTACTTGTATTTGGAGTTGACATGTGTCAAGCTGAGTGACTCCTCAAAAAAAACTTTATTTGTGGTTCGGGTACCCGTCAATGCCGGGACATCAGCTACAACGGTTTTCGTCTTGGGTTCACGCGTACAAATCGCATGCACATGACCAACTACGCTACACTATTATGGTATTGTGGTACATTTTCTCGATCGATCGTCAGGAAATGTTGGGTGGTTTTGTAGTCAATATCTAGTAATAGGGAATAAAGTACCCTCCAGATCACATATAACTTAAATAATATCCACTTTATATGTCTCCTATGCTCAAACGCCACCTTCATCATACTGCTTCCTGTCCTTTCTAAATGACCCTGATTGTCTTAGACTTTTGATATCTCACATTTACCATATATGGTATTTAGAAAAAGGGTCGAATGGTATTCGGTTGTATAGAGGCAGAGTCATGGCCCAGTAATAGATTTGCAAGGCTTAAATATGTAGTCGACACATTTAAATTTATTCTCTTCAAAGATAAGCATTATCAACTGTCGTAATAATATGTTTATTTTCCTGTTGTATATCTGCATACTTTTAAGCCCTTTAAAATAGTTAATTTCGTCTTTCCCCAGCTCTTCTATTATACGGAAGTGGAGACGATGATAAAATATTCAAACATCTTTGTAGAATTTACAAACTGCATACTAAAATAATCATCTTACCCCTTTGTCAAATGTTCATGCATCTCTTGCTATCTTAATATATCAAAAGGTAGTGGGTCGTTGCTATGGTTTAGTTACTTACATTTTTTGTTATACGTATACTAAACTACTTTACAACTCTGCCACGTGTTTTATGTCTAAAGCAGGATTATATAATTTACTTTGTAATCGTTATGTGAACGAGGTTTGTAATATATAATTATGTGGCCCCATAGCGATAAGTAAGGGTAATATAAGCTTCCTTGCTTTCTCTCTCTCGCAATACCAAGTGAGCGCCTTGTAATTATGTTCCACGAGGGTTGTTTGCATTGAGGCTGAAAAGGATGTGAACGCTGATTGATCGAAGCAGTATAATTATTTGATTTCCGATTATGCCTCTTTACCCAGTTTATCCAGTTATGATTTAATGGGCCGATTAATCTTACTTGTTATGTGTGTTGAAAATGAGCGTAAGAGGGAGTAGACAACACTGACGTGACGCATTGCTCACTGTTAACTACATTTCGGAATGTTTGCGAGAGAACATGAAGAGACCCACTTTTTCTCCACATCGTCTTGCTTTATGCGTACGTCGCAGTGCTATTAAATGTTGTAAAATCAAATTTGGTCTTCACATATCAATATTATTCTCATTCTGCATCAGATTTCTCAGCTCAAAACCTTATCCTTTCATCTTCGAAATGCTTGTAGTCGATGTTAAAACAATCTATGCAGTTTATATATCGACTTTATGACTTCCGGCTATTTGTTTTACATAGCACCTCAAGATACCTCTCTGTACTCTTTCTCCTCATCTAGAGTATCCACCTCAAGATCTTCCCTTGCTTTCCCCTATTTCGAAACGTTAAAATACCTATAAAGATATTCAAAATTTTAAGATGGGGAAGGCTCCTAAGTCATTTGCGGACTTGGTAAATTAGACGCAGCCTTCATTTTTCGCGTAGACAACTATGAAGTATCCCCCTGCCCCGCAATTGAACATGTACTGGCTGCTTTAGGGACTTTGCTAGGGTTGTTTAGTGTAAGTATTCTGTTTGCGGTATTAACAAATGTTCTGAAAAAAACTGTTTATTATTCGAAGGTGCATACTACTAAATACTTCGAGATACGGTTCGCTGGTCGTAATGTCTAGAATCTTTCAAGCTTACCATACTTAAGTGATATGCTTTTGTGGTAACAGTTGCCTAATACGCTTGAATCATTAAGCTGGGATACATAAGTCATTATAATTTCATGGGCGTGCTTAGAGCTTTTTTGCGGAAAATAAGTAAAATACAGTAATCAGATTTAGAAATATATAACAGACATCTTTATCATACCGAATGACTAATTAATGGTCATTACTTGATATTTAACATCTTGCTAACCTCTGCGTCGCTCAAGGGTAGATCACCGCAATCTCTTTTTAGAATAAATAAGCATTAACAGCTATGTTTAGGTGTGACTTCTAATCGTTTATGACAACTAAATTTTCCTTGAAAAACAGTCTCATGCCACTAGTATCTGTGAGATTATATTTGCAGAGAATAAGAGAGGCACTTAGGACGCTCCCCAGTGGGGATCAAGCTGTTGATCACTGTTATACAAGCAGGTGCAAAAGCAATTAATATGATTTTGCACACACGCACTGTTTCAGATCTCAAACTTATCGGCTGTCTGGCGACGGCTCCTATCACACACCTGTGAGTCATCTGACCGAGTAAGCAAAACCTTTAAAGTACTATCAGTGTGCCTTTCTCTGTATCATTCCTTGAATATTACACGTTTTATAGTCCATAAAGTGATAAGTAGTGAAGTAATGTAATTCGTATAGTAGGAGTTTATTACATCTCCACTTGAAATTATATACGATTAATACAGCTAAATTAAACAAACCTCTTTGTTATACCAATACAAAATAAAGTATAGTGTTTACAATTTAGGGGTGAGAATACAGTTAGTTCCTTTCAAGGCCTATCTATACATACAGTATTCGGCTGTAGATTTGAGCTTAGTGTTATCTCAATCACATAATGTTGCAAATATGACGTTGAATTTAGACTTTCCCTTCGTATCATTAAGTGTATGCGCACAAAGCTATACAAATAAAGGCCTAAATGTTCCGACTTTTTTCTTTTACTCTTTTAAACGGTTTCCCTTGGTTATAGAAGAAGTTGGGCGCGCAGAGTTTGTTATGTAATGTGTAGCTCAAAGTTAAATTCTGTAATCCTATTTTTTGCGAAGGGTTTGTAAAAGCACTGCATCGCTGGCATATGTCTCATAATTCGTATACCCCTTAATTCAATTTCTTATATCAGCTTTTATGTTCTTTCAATTAAATGCCCCCATAAAAAGTTTGATAGGCACATGAAATGCATAATGCAATTATTAGAAAAGGTTAGCAAAAAATCTTACTTTGCAATGCGGGATACAAAAATTGGTCGCTTACACTTTCATCATGGATATCTCGTTATACAAGTACTGCTATTACTGCCTTATTAATTTTTATTTACCCCGGAAAATTAACGGTTCCCATAACCCACTTAAAGTATCATTAAAATATGTCGAATAAAGCAAAAGGATAAGTCATAGTGGTTCTTTTCTTATTTAACTAATTTAAAAAGTGCCCACTCCGGTTAATAGACTCTATTATCTAGTGAGTTATTGATTTATACATATTTTGCTCATTTGCCATTATAGTTGTGAGGTTGATGTGAAAAAGCAAAACAAAATTCATGTACACTCATTTCTAGCCAGACTTAAACGTCAATACCCGTGGGATTAAAATAGAAGAAATTAGTCAACAATCCAGTCCGACGACCCGAACTGCTATTGTAGGTTATTATAAGAGATTATATTTGCTGCTCCAACAATTACAATACAGACATACAAAATATGACAATGCGGATAATAAATTGACTAAGATTTATGTATATATTGTACTTGCGTTAAAACTATCGTTGCTTGTATGCCGTAGTATGTTAATCACTACAGAATTTAGAGGTGTAATTCATGAAATTTTGGAGCTAACTGATGCATTTTGCCCGCATTCTCTATTTCTTCCAAGAATTTTCTAAGAAGAAAGGAAAATACTAGCTTTTATTTTGATATAAATCTCCATATGACCACATTAGAAGATGTAGAAATAAAAAATAATCCTAGTTGAGTTGATGCAACCTCAAGAGTTGCACTAATAGAAAAATATTGATTTTAGGTTTACTATCAAATAGACATCAAGCTCTTGAGTCACAAACCCCCAAATGTGCATTAGAGTTACATCTATGTGTACTAAGCTTAAAATATTTTAAGGCTCCAAAAATGGCACTAACAGCAAGATAGATCCAAATGTCGTTCAGTTTTAACACTAGATAGTTCAAATTATGAAAGGGCTCGTTGTTGGAAGGGGGTGATCAAATGTTACTTAAATGGTGTTTTTTCGTTTTATCGTAAATCCGTAAACGTGAATTTTTGAGTTTATAATTATCTCCTATAAGTCATAGTATATAGAAACAGCTTTGTGGAATTATTGTCCTCAAGAGTGTATTAATTAATACAAAATAATGAGTATTTCCTGGATCTTGTTCCATTTGTTTTTAGCATATGTAAATAAACTGTTTCTGCGCTTTACTTTTTCAATGACTTTGCGGATAATTTAGCCTTGGTTGTTCTTGTTCTTATCAACAGCCGAAAATATCTGTAGGATTGATTTTAAAAAGTAGCGTAAACCAAATAACAGATAAGTAATCAAATAATCAATAAAAGAGTGTCAATCTACTTTTTTGTCCTTCGCAGGTCATCAATCTATTTCATTCTACTAAGCATTAATATATGAACCGATCTAAGAGTGCAAATCTGTGGCATGGTTTGTCAGTTCAGTATTAAAGCGTATGATAATGTCTTGGCCGTCGAGCATCGTATTTATAGGTAAAAAAATTTGGTTGACGTGAAAATGAGTAGAATACAAACATTTGTTAACGATTAATAGAGAAGTACCTCTAGGGGAAAACTCATGTAAGGCGATACATTAAAGTGAGATTCAAACTAGAAAGTAAATTTAACAGGCATTTAACGAACAGTATCTTTTAAGGAGAGTAAGCTTCAAAATTCCATACCTAATTTTTCATGTGATATAAAGTTTCTTTCAATATGATTTACTAGAATCATAGGCGTCCATATGAGAAAAATGTTGTTGTGTGTATGCTAATTTTTCCTTGTAAATGTAAGTGTGTAGTGATGCAGTTTTCTGGGCGAAAACACTGCTATGCTACAAGGAGGTTTTATGGGGGTGTAGGTTGAATTGGCATGTAGTTGCAGGTAGAGCATATGAGCTGGGACTAGTTTTACAAAGTGGGCTATATATGTTAGTGGTATCTTTAAACCCCTTGATTCGCTAGTAAATGTTATTGCAATAAGATTATTGGTCTTGGTGTGTGTAAGGAAATATCATTCTTCCAAAGATCTCATATGTAACGGGAAGTATGAAAAAAAGTAAATGAAGTGAAAAAAACGATTTGTCTCAAAGGAGCTCATCCGCAAACTAAATGAAGTTCTGGATTATTTCAAATGTAGAAAGAGAATTAGTTTTGAGCATATTTAATTTGCAAATGCTTCGAATAAAGGCAAAATGAGGAAGACAAAATCTTACGGAAAAATGCAATAAATTTTTGACTCCATATAAAAAAACCATTGGACTGAGTATTTTGCTGAAAATGTAAAGGTACAATAATCAAGACACAGCTCTTGCAGCATTAGGAATAAAGATTTAATGAAAGTCATGAACATTGCAATTTACGATGCATTCAAATCGGCATTGCGTGCTTCCTATAACTTGCACTTCCCAACATCACCAAATAAGCTAACCACTGCCTCTTATTCAAAATTGAGTGTGGCTAACACATTTTCATTGCAGTATTTTAGCTCCGCTGCTATGCTAAGACTGACTTAGCCAATTAAAATAAGGACAACAGAATCGGAACTGCAACTGATATCCCATTTTTTTTTATCGCAGGCAAGCTATATTCAGTTTCTATGACCTTTCATACATCGCAACCAGCATTACAAAATACCTCAGATTTCTTCACAGAATAACGTATTTAAAATACTATTAAATGTTGTAAATTTATCCATTATATTCTACATGTAAAGTTAACACACAATTTATGTATCATAAATCCAAATAATTAGTAATGCTGAACTAGGACTATTCTACTGGTTCATTGTCAAACATGTCCATGAATTATATTTAATTCGTGTAATGTTGTTACTCACCCCCTCGTGATTCTCTAAGTGGTTTATTATGTAAAACGGATTTTAATGTCCAGTTTATTCAGTACTGCATACATAAAGTGAAAAAAACGCATATGAGGAGAATGCAACTTCAAATTACATGTGACTTTGATGGCATAATTTGGGATTTTTAAGAATAAACTGGGACTTGTCAATTGAGAAACAATCATGATGTCGAAGAACAAACGGGAAGAATCAAAACCTACACATCCAAGCCATAAGTAAAGGACCCCTTTATGGTAATGAAGGGGATGGGGTAATATCTATTTAAAGGGTAAAGCATTGATAAATTGCGCAATTGAATAATTATCTCTAAAAAGTTCTTACATATCAAAAAAATGCAGGTAAAACTTCAAGGGCTTATTGTAGATGCGAGACAAAATTTGCAACATTTAAGCGATGTTTGTAAATAATATGTAATATTTTGATAAAAGAGCGGAAGCTGTGCCATTATTTAGAAAAATTAAGAAGACAATAATTATTATTTTTTGTGGAGAAATTGATGCAGGAGATTAATCGCTGGCTAATTGGTAAATTGGAAATTGATTAAAGTCTAGGTTTAAATATCCCTATTTTTAATTTAAACACCCCCCTAGCAATCACATTTCACCGTTTAATTGATCACTCTAGGGGTTTAAGACCTGTCCCGGATAGTCTTAAATTGAGAAATTATATACCTGGGCAGTTTATATAATTTCGACTATTAAGCAGCATGGGGGTATACAATTTTTTTGATCATTTAGTCATTCTACACTAAGGCTATACCAAACAGCAAAGGGTTTAGCAATATTTAAAAAGTACCGATATACGCAATTGCAAAGCCTGCAGTTTTACTTTAAAAAACGCATCTAAGAAGCGTCTTGATTACACTGTAATGCTGCTTTGTAAAACATAGTCCTGCCTGCCATTAGAAAAGATACCTACTGTTAAAGAATTACACATTTATCTTACCACGTGATAAAATTAAAGGGAGCAGTAACTCTTCTTTTTGATTTAAAAATACCTATCATAATTAAATGCTTCCGATAAACTTGTGGAAGGGGAGTATTCTAATGTTTTGTTACGCGTTAAGGATTACGAGGTTTTATAAAAAAGAAGCAACCTTTGTTTTGCATGGCCACAATGAAATATTGTACCTCAATATGCTCCAACAATATTTATTGCCTTGGTTTTATTGCAATGCATAAAATATCCTCCGAGTGCAGATCATAATACCGGCATATCTTACTTAGGGTATAATTTGCATCATTATGCTGCAAAGATAAAGATTTAGTATTTATCCCTTGACACGAATTAACGTTAATGTTCTTGGTTCGAATTCTGTTTTTCTGATTTTGTATATATTAGGTAAGTCTATTCAAGTATTTATAATAATCTCAAGATCTTCTCAACATTAATTTTTTATATCAAAACAACTATTATCTATAAAGCATGTGGCTAATTGTATATTGAGTTACAATGCTCTTATATACAGATGTACTAATTTCAAATTCCCCCCATTTTAATTTTTTCTCGGCTGCTTCACATGCGAGAAATAAGTGCAAACTAAATTTGGTTGTCTCAATTTGCACTAATACATCCGAGTTTATTAAACAACACTGAAGATCTGCAATGGTAAAGTTTAATATATAAGTCTCGGAGAAAGGTAAAAAGCGCGTTTATGCAATGTACAAAAAAACGAAATATGCTCATTGCTGTATCCCCTTAACGTTTTATAAAGGTTAATTGGTTAAAAATGCATAGCCGAGAACCAGTTACATTTCATATGCATAATACTAGGTAAGACGTGGATATTTATACAAAACCCGATTGCCTCATTGTGTTTAATAAAATGTTTTCTCACTTTCCATGCTAAACATTCCATTTCAACATTTACATAAAACCAATGTAACAGCATAATTTATCTATAAAATGTAGATGTCTCTTCTTTCCGTTAGAATACGTAAAAATTTATCAATATTAAAAACGAATCCGGAATATACACTTAGGATCAAAACACTATTCCGAGAATGTAAAATTTCTAAATGAAACATCTCCAGATTATTAATGATGTGCAGTGTATTTATTTATGATAGATTGCACTCCTTACAGGGCAGCGAAGAGTACAAGGAAGCCAGGCCGGTGTTTTAAATAATAAAGGGTCCGTGTTGTGGCTTTATGAAGGATACAAAGATTAGAAATATGACTAGGACCGCAAGTGGCAACTTTTCAAAAATGGTATATACTAGTATTAACTACTCATAAATGCTGTGGGGATAAAGCTAGTCCTTGTCAAATTCAGTAGTAAATTTTTCCGAAAAAACTGTTCAAGTATACATACATGCTAATAAAGTAATTAGTTTTGTAACTGATACGTTTTTTGATGCACTTTCCACATATTAGTAGATTAGGCATATGATAGGGGAGAAGCAGGATCTATTTACTCATACCGCAATAATTTCAAGGCAAATGAACCTGTATTGGGTCATATAGGCACTGACAGCGTATACAAATATCATTTCTGTAAATTTTATATCTTAAAATTGATATAATAAGACGCTTATTTATCGCATAAGAAAAGTCTCAAATTATGATAAATATTAATTTTATTATCGCCCTATTTCAATGATCTGATATTGTCAAAAATCCTTCTGTATTGTAAGCTCCAACCTTTGTCTTACCTGATAAGAAATTAACTCTTTTGGATACAGATACACTCAATATCTTAGTAGGCTTGTAACCGTGTTTTGGGAATCGATTAAACATTTTATAAACTACCATTGAAACTAAAAGTTAGTTTCTTGGGAACCAGGCATAAGATCGATGATTGCTACTATTTCCAAACTTTGTTTTTATAGACAAATATTTGGAGACCTACTCTATTATGTATGCAATTACGCCACTTTTAGGCTTTAATAATATTTTACACAGCTCTATCATTAACAGCTACAAGATATCACCCAAATAAATCTGATATAAAGCAAACCGTTTTGCCTTTACCTTCGAACAACGTTTCCTCTTGGATAGGCTGTATTACAATATTCCCGCATGACTCATGCCTCGCAAAAGCCCATGGAGAGCTAATTACTTATCACAACGTTCTCAATAATTTCATAGACAGAACTGCAAAACTGTGATCTCGGAGGAGGGTGCCATTTTTATCAACAAAAATTGTGTCTCAATATTTTACAATCATGACATACGTTTCATGGCAGCTAAAGAAATCATTCTGCACCTCGCTGTATCGGAGTATATTGGGCAGTAACTAAACATAAACTGGTGAGTAAGAGGGAGTGGGGGTAACTTTTGAGGTATCAACCTAATGTTTCAATCTTGTGAATCACGATGGGACTTCGAAGCAGTATATATATATATTTATATCCTCAACCATCTGCCATGAGCTTATAATTTATGGAATTAATGACCTATTGTAAAAGGTTTAATATTGGTGCTGTTATTGGTGTATGCTAGTGAAATCGCATCGTTCAAAATAACTAATGTCAACTAAGCTTTTGTTGAGTAAAACCCTGTATTGAATTTTTAGGGCCCGACTACCGTTTTTTGAACTTAGTTCCTATCGTTTTTACCTTTGAAACTTAGATTTATACTGATGATAAGGAAATGATGAACAGCAGCATTTAAAATGAGTATTAGCAAAAAAAGACGAGTTTTAGGAAAGGCACCGGTATCGAGGTCAAATAAAATTAGTGATAGCTGCTGCCTTTTCTTCATTTCTGGTGTGTATAGCTAAAGTTTAGTCGGTACTTTAGTGAATTCATTACTAACCTTTCTGCTATTGTTGTTGGCGTATAGCCTTTTTAGTCTTTGCTATCGTTGCCGCAGAAACGTTTTTTAACTACTTGCTTATATTATAAATAATTGGTCCTTAGACAGTAGCTTTGATTGGGCTAAATACTTAAGTGCAGAAGTACGTAACAAACAACTTACCGGTATGTTTTTACATGAGTTGTCACATAATAAACGACTATGTCTGTTGGCTATGGGTAGCTTTCTTGCCCATGCCATTCACTTACTATCACTATGCAGCTCACTTTATACCATCTCAAGCGTACTGGGCCTAATAGCTTAGAAGTTTGGAAACTACATAAGTTTTGTTGATCTCTCTCCTAAGTGTCCATTCCAGGGGTCCGATTCTTAGGGGGTGTAATCAGCCCATTTACTTTCGTATTAGGAGGCACTAAATGATGATATTAATTTATGTAAAGTTAGTCAATGCCGAAACTTAAACATTTGATGACTCAGTCATAAAAACAGCAAAAAGATGACATTCTTGTATCTTATCACACAATCATTAGATTAAGAGAATTGTAGATGCAGTTTAATAGGAGATTGTAAATCCAAACCCACCTCCCGGCTTGGCGATTACCCAGTACAGAGGTTGCAAAGGTCTATGTGATATTTATAAACTTAAAGATAGTTAAAGGGTGTCAAGCTAGCCGAACGCGGTATAATTGGCCACCCGTGATGCCAATAAAGCCTCTCAGATTGTGTAATTGACTTATTTGTAGTGAAATATGACCACAGGTAAATAAATGCTTACCCATGTATGCTGTAAACCTTTGAAAATGGCTTAGGACGGGGTCTGGGAATACTATCCTTAAATCAAAGCAATATCAATATATAGACATCATGATAGAGTAGAGCATTCGAATATGGGAACAATGTGACATGGTTGTAACTATAACGGATAGCGGGACTAAACAACTGCATTTTGTCACGATAAAAAATCTTACGGGCATAAAAGCAGTAACAAAGCTCATACTAGATCCAGAAATTGTCAGAGGAAGGATTAAATTATGTATATACATCCAATAGCATTGTGCGCAAAATTGTAACATCTGCATTTTCTCAAATCCGAGATCAGCTTCATTGGCATTTTAATCTGAAATGTCGTGAAAGCTGATAACCTTATAACAGCATAACATCGCAAGGACAAATAGAGATTTGCTGTAATCTAAAGAAAATAGAAATCACGACTTTTGAAATGTATTTGCAAATATGTAAGGCCTATATCAAGGACATTAGTTTTTTTTTGAGAAGCGATCGAGCTTGGGGAAAAAAAGAATAGAGTAGGCCGAAAGAAGACAATATAGAGAAGTAATTTGATATTCGAAAAAAGGTGAAATCGGTTTTTGTTAAAAAACCAGCACGATTCTATTTGTCGTAATGGGAAATTGTAAAGCAAAAAGGACAGGTCTCACTGATATATAACTGTCAATTTAATAAGTTAGTATCTAAGAATGCAATAACCGGAATAATTAGACCTTACTTTTTGTATCAAGTTCCAAAATCTGGTTTTTATATGTTTGAAATCCCCATGTGATAATTTATATAGCGATATCCAGCCTTTGGTACTTTTTGAAAAAACATATTGATGCAGAATGTACATACTTGATCTGGATAGCTCTTATACCTACACAACAGCCATAGATGGGAGGTAATGGTATGCGTACAGCGTTTGTTGGCCGAGGAAGACAAGTAAGCTTATAATTTTGAATAAATTGGGGTTTATCTTGCCCAAATCAATTCGAAAAATCTTACATATATATTGCAATTAAAACATTACCTCAAATGATCTTAGATGAGGAGGGAATATAATTGCACAAAGCGGAGAGGGTAAGGAAAATGATAAAGGGAGAGAAAGCTCGGTTCGCGTCACAAGAAAAACTTTAAAACCTACCATGAAAACAAATACAAAATTGTTAAAAGTATGCTTGTAATCTCCAACTAAATTCACGCCTCGTGATATTGGCTAACATTTTACAAAAAGGAAAACTAATCTCTTTCTGTACCCCCACATTTAAAATATTTTCGCTATTAGTTTCTAAAAACTTTATCACGTATCCTTCGTCATTTTTGGTTAAGAATTAAAAGAGAACTTCCGCTTCAAATAGCGAACTTTTAATATCTGGTATCAATTTAGCCGAGAAGAGGTTTGATTCGTGTTACAACATGATTTGACTATTTATTCCCACGGCATACCCTAGGGGAATGATTTCTTAACATATACATATATACTGATCTATTCCTACAAAGTGTTAGATATTTAAAACAGTAATATATTTTTAATTTTTTGACCTCTATTTTCACTTTTCTTGATCTTATAAGAGCCGGGGATAGGAGTTTACACTTTTTATCATAGGCTTAATAATAAGAAGTTCAGAAGTTCGACGCAGTAATATATGTATAAACCACACGCATATTGTCAAATAAATGCAGTAACACTTGGTTCTTTCCATCTCTGGGGGTAAAAAAACATTTCGATGGGTTAGGGTTAGTAAAAAAAGGTTTTTTGAGCTCGCATTTTGTATTGGGATGATGGTCGAGATCGAAATGCTTTACGATAGCTCGTGTAGTCATACTGTATAGTGATATGCTCTAAGCTTTTTGTTTTTATTTGCTAACCAAAACTATAAGCTTTTGAGATGGGAACAAAATTTTGCAAAAACGTTTCTACGACTTTTTGACCAGGAAATTTCTGCCATCATAAAAACCACCAAGATCATTACTTTGGAATATCTGTCCCACGTGGGGGATTCCTTACGACTTTGATATTATGCTTGCTTTGAGGACACAAAGTTTTTTAAGGGGATTTTTTAAAAAAGTTCCTACGACGTTTTCTACTGAGCGATTTTAACGAAACATGAAAACAAAAGTGATCTATGTTCCATTTATTGTCGCACAGGGGGTAATTACTCAACATTTTATGTTTTACCTGCTTTTGTACTTTGAAAACCGAAATACATTTTCATCTGTAATGCGTATGATTTAAAAGAATAACATAGATAAGAACTCACCAGTGTAATAATACTTTAAGTGCAAGAAGATATTTGTAACATTTATTGGAATTCCATCTCTTATACGTCATAAAAATTCATAAATTCAAACAACGAAACAGGAATGGTATTTTAGGAGAAAAAATAACACTGTGTAATATTATATGATTTAGACATTTTATTATTTTTTTACAAGGAAGTTTTGTTTTTACTTTTCTTCTGTCTGTAGATTACATCTCATCACCATGTTGCAACATCAAATTCACATTCTCCTCTTAAGCCTCTGTTTTTGCAATATTCCTCCCTATTCCTTTCAGCACATAATTCCTTCTTGTCTTGGAAATGCCTCGTGGGGTTTCTGTAGGCTGGTTGATTGGATGTACCCTTGATTATTAATAACTTCTGTACTTTTTACATGTTACTTATGATAAGTATTTATACCGTTCCATGTAATAAAGGTGTAAGCTCCACTTCACATTCGTACATACACGCCGTTTTTTTGCCAATATTGATTACTTTCTGTATTTTTGGGTCTCATTTAGATTTAGCAGCGATTGTGGTGTTATACCCACCCAAATGATAATTATTTTATTGTTGAGTTTGTCATATATGAATATGTCAGTTTTATTATAGTTTATTTAATTTTTCATTTTTTAATTCAAATAAAACCTCCGTACTTACCTAGGTTTGCAATCTTCTGTATATTACCTACACATAATTTATTGATAACTTGCATAACAACATCTTTTAATAAGACAGTTTTTTTATAATTTGCATCGAAAAAATCGGGAAGCGATGTTTAATTATACGCTGCAAAATTTGATGATCAGTGAGAGAAGGTAACACTATTATGTACATTTGATAACTATTGTTTTTCAGATCCGCTCGATCGCATACAACGATGTTCTTCAAATAACTAAAATATACAAAAAAGACAAGCTCCAGTAGTATGTGATTTGAAGTATAGAATGTTAACAGGCTGATGTTTTTTGATAAACACTTTCATCTACTGATCTTAAGCTGTTATTCAAATGTGCACTTAATGTATGCAAAAAACATACAAAACACAAAGAAATTAACATTTCTAGGCCATTTATATCGTTTAGGGGTGTTTGGTCACTTTTTTTATTTTTTGGTTTTAGTGTCCAATACCACTTGTCATAAAATGGTTTTCATATAATGCGTAATTTCTTTTTGAAGATTTTCTGCAATCAATTGGAATGAAAGCAAAATAGGTCTTAAAGCTTGTTTTATTAATCTTTAGCTTACTACTGGCATTGCTTTATAGTTATTTTCTGCACTCTTGGAATTTTTTATCCATTAATCTTATGCTTTCTTGGATTTTATAATTAATGTTGAAACTACACTAGGTAAACAGAGACAATCGTTCAAAAAAAAAATAAGTTTTCATAAAAGATATACAAAGTATAGTATGGCATTAATCAGATGCATTTATAGACATATTTGCCTTACTATGGGCACTATTTGTTATGCAAAATATTAGCTTTTGGCGATTAACTTTTTCTAAAAATCATTAAATTTGCAAAAACTTGAAGATTTGAATTTGGACACACTAGGGAAACAGAATGAATCATTATAAAAAAAAAGTAATTTTATAAAATACATACAGACCATAGTATGTAAGGTATAACACCTGTTTGTAACCATAATTGGCTTACTTTGGTCGATCTTTGTTGTGCAGAATATGAGCTTTTGGGGAGTGAATGCTTCTAAAAATCATGAAATTTGGTGAAACTTGAAGATTTGAATTTGGACACTAGAGAAACAGAAAGAATCATTTAAAAAAAAAGTCGTTTTTACAAAAGCTAAAAAAAGTGCATTATGACACCGGTAAAAGACATTCGTATACAGTTTTGGCTTACTTTGGTCGATCTTTGTTGTGCAGAATATTAGCTTTCGGGGAGTAGATGCTTCTCAAAATCATCAAATTTACAAAAATTCTCGGAATTAAATTTGACACTAGTGTATAGAGACAATCATTTATGAAAAATTTCGTTTTTACAAAAGCCAAAAAAAGTATAATATACGAGTCAGAACTGAAGTCGTAGCGGATATTGGCTTACTATGTTCAATCTTTGTTATGCAACATATTAGCTTTTGGTGATCGACTTCTGCGCAAAAACTTTTAATACATGAATCTTGGATTTTGATTATATGATTAGAATTAAAGACAATCTGTCTAGCATAGAGTTCAAATATTAAGTTTATTTAGTATGGTACAGAGACCATGAAATGCATGCGTATATAAATCAAGCTTACTTTGGTCGGGATTCGTTACCTAGAACATGCTTTCTAATCATTTACTTTTCCTCGACATTCTAAAATACTAAAACCCATATAAATCGTATTGTACACATCTAAAACATCATAAAACATCTTGGAAATTATTACTAAAATTAGCACCGCGCAAGACACTAAAATAAGGGCTTTAGAATTGTCTAAGACCCCCTTGACAGCTTTCAAGCAAACAAAAGACCATTAAGGAAGAGACACAAATTAAAGTGTAAAAATTTCCAATATCTAAAACTTAACACTTTTTTTGCTTGATATTAGTATCAAGAATATCTCTTTAACAATCGATCTTATTTTTGTTCTTTGGTCAATGACTGACACTTGGTATCTCAACCCTCTTGAATTTATAACTTATAGGTATAATATGGATTATAATATCCTGTTAGTGCTCATAAATGCATGTAGCCCTTCTCAGTTGACAATCTCTATTAATTACATAGGAACAAGGGTTGTTTATTATGATCCGATACTGAATTATAAACAAAAAAAGCAATATTGAAATATCAAGTTTGCATTAAACTTTATTCAAAGATTAGATACCCCTAACATTGCAAAAAAATAAGCAAAGGTGCTGTTAAACTTTAATGAATATTTTAAGTCGTATTTTAGTACTATAGAAGTATAAAAAAGACTTACTAATCTGCAAACGTTTTTAATATAATAGTCACAATACAAACCACTGATTACACTTGCTGTTAATTTTTTGGTCAGAGCACAAAGACAGTTTCTTAAATAGATAAATTCCGTCATCAGCTTGGTTCGCCTCCTCCGATCTTCAGCCACCCTGTTTCATACGTGGCGTGTCAATACTTCTGCACACTTCATCAGCTATTTTTAAATATACCAGAGCCACTCCTGTATTCCAAGGAGACTAGCTCATGATTCTTTGAATGACGAGGTTCAGATGTGTGCCTTGGTATGGTTACTTAAAATGGTTCTAACAGATGGTATTTGTGTATATGGTCTCTAAATAGATTATTCCTTCAAGTTTCAGATCGTTGTATGATAATAATTGGCGTGTTCAGAAAATCGATTTAATTAAAATAGAAACGTCAATGTTATAGAATGATCTTGATGCATACATCAAAGCAAATAGTGCAAGTTAACATCCGGAATTATTACAAGAATAAATCCTATTAGAGCTGCTGCTATTTAATTTTTTCTGAATCTTACATTTGTCCTCAAACGAATTGTTGGTTACGAACTATGCTGGTTGTAAATTGCAAATAAACAATTCTTGTTTTTACATAGTATTAAGCCTTCACAGTTTTTATTCAGTAGAGTTTGTCTCTATCCATCTAGCCAGTATAGCCTCAGATTGTTATTTGTACTCATGTATTCAACTTTTATTTACCTAGAATAATTAGAACAATGGGATATACTACATCAAACAATGGTTCGCTAAACCGTCTTATTTCAATTCGAGTCTCGAAAAAATAAACACTAGATAATTATAGTAGGCACTTATAGAATGTAAAGACTCAGGGATAAAAAATAATTATAGTAAGTTGTTTTGCGCCGTTAAAAGACTCTTGTTTCGGAAGCGTGTTGTTAGATAATTAAATTATATGTGTTGATTGGCAGAATATGTAAATTCCAGATTCAAATATTAATAAACCAACCAGCCATACCTTTTTGTACATGCATTCACTTATATACAAACATAAAAGGTTTCCCTGATTGACAAACAACAGATCTATTGGTTTGTAAGAACGAGGATTGGGATGGGACGATGTGTCGACTGTCAAATTTGATGGCGATAGTGTTTTACTAAGTGACATATGTAATTTTTTTTTATTTTCTTTATGATATGCATACGATTATGAGTTGGTTTCTGTTTTTATCATTAACCCCTTAACAAATCATGATAGTGAGGGGTAAAGAAAATTGCATCCAAATATTCTCTTAGATAACAGTAAATAATTTTTTGATCAAAAGCTTGGAGGTGTGATGTGGTGTAAGATGTCTAGAAAGACTAATGGTAAAGGTAGTGGCGAACCTTACGCTGAAAGAATGATCTAAAACAAACTATTGACCCCAAAATAAATAAACTATCCACTTTTTAACAAATGTAAAAACTAATAATAGAAAACCAACATTGCTCGATCTAAAGCTGTCAGTAAGATCAAGGCCGTATATCTGACTCTATGCAATAGTAATGTTCAATTTCTTATAACCTTCAACCAAAGATTTGGGCTCACCTTTGATCGTTCAAACCTAATGGTATTTTGAAATTGGATTTTATAACCTTTTATTTAATAGTCATAAAGGGTATCTCAACATCTTTTTTCAAGATGGTTTTTGTTATGTCCAATTAAACAAAAGATAGCAGGATAACAACTCCACTAGACATAGACCAACCATATATCCAGCTTTAAAACCGTCATGTGAATACACTAAGTGCAAATACTTCATAACAACGGTTTGCAAAGAATGATTAAAATATAGTCTTTGAATCATATTGCGACAAAATACAGTGGGATCTAATATATAGTAGATTATAATTAGGCATTCGCTCCGCGAGAACGACGTAGTTTGCGATATGCATAAACGAGTAACATTGATTTGAGCGTAAGCTCACGCTTTATAGTATTTGATATGTTTTAACCATTAAGAACACGTTACTGGCAATGAACCACATAGAATTGGGGATTAGCAACTTGATTTGGGGGGATAAATTTAATCTATCCTTCGACAATTATTATCAATAGATAAAGATTAATAACTTATATGTAGCAAACTTGTTCTCTTTTACACATCTCTGCTCTAAGAACATAAGCCTAACCACAATGTTTTGTACGTTCTATAGCAACGTATTACAAGCATTGTGCACAAATAATGATTGTAAGAAAAGTTGATAATTATGTATGTATCATTGGGTTTCAAAACTGACAATCGAGTATGATGGGCCGTTGTTCAAATTTTTAGATGCCCAGGTTTTACAGAAAGGATCATTAATTCTTTGATGTCTAGGTTATAAACTCATAATTTATTGTTTTATCCAATAACATCTGTTGGAACTCGCTGTTATATCATAAAAATGGAATTACAAAAGTTAAAGAAATAATGAAGCAAATACCTAGCCACCAACGTAAAAAAGAAGAAATTTGTCTCAAATGTCAAATAGCATAAAAGAAAAAGTTATATGAATTAACAAAGTAATAAATAAGTATAATAAAGAACTATAAAAGCTTAAAACATTCAAGCTTGAAGTGATGTAGGTTTATTAAGCAAAGACAATGTCTATTCGTTTTACCATTATAACTTATCTCCTTAATTCGAGCATTTCCCCTTTAACATAAAGATAGCTATAAATCTTGTTTACTAGCTGTGACAATGCCATTGCAACGATGATTGATCCTTTCCGAAGACACTTGTAATTATGATAGATATTTAAGCAAAGCCCCAATCGGTATCACATATACGATATTATTACTATAAAGCTGACATATTAGTATTTGATACCCTTTAAACGCATCTACCATGCAATTTCGCGTCAACACTCTCAATGCTCAGTTTAGCCGTAGCAGTTAAAGTCAACAATCGAAGTCTTTAATAGACAATATACAGTGTATCTTTACATGTCCTCCCCATCTCACTACGGCAATAGAAAGGTTTTTACAAGGAGTATTTATCGATATCCTTTATCATGATACTTATTGCTTAAGATAGCATAACAGCCCATTAAATAATTGACAGTCTTAAAATGTTTCCGGTAATTTGAATAGATATATAAGATGATAATATATAAAGAAGGACAAATAGATGCTTCTATGTCACATACAAAGTATTGGATAAAATGGAGTCATAAACATGTTTACTGCTAATAATAGTAATTTAGTTGTATCCATCCCCTAACACCTAGCATACTCCTTATTATTATCTTGCTGATTCATTGCGTAGTAAGTATTGAGTGATAAAATCAAAATAGTCTTCGCACTTATCCAAACAAAACCCATATTACCATGAGATAGAATTTTTACTGTTTTCAATACTTGTAAATTTCAACTTCTTTTTGCAACCAGTATGCATGTAAAATACTCCTCTGCTTTTAAGGTAACATCAAATGAGGTCTTGCATAATTGCTAATGTATGGATTGTAAGAACATATGTTAAAATTGGGTTAATTGTTTGTAAGGAGGGGTAAAGCCCAGAATTATATTAATGAAAGGAAAGAATCGTAACAAAGTAAAATAAATACTGCTTGAGTTCTTATTATCGAGTAATCATCGCGAACAATTATTAAATATTTGTAGTATGTGGCGTAAGTAAAATAAAAGTGCAAACGAAATATTTTGATTTCAACCTAGTTTATAAATGATCGGTGCATCTGCATAGACTTACCCAAATGGTTCAATAAAATTTGTCTTATTTTTAAAACTGAAAAGGAATCTTGTACTTAGATTTTTTTTCTCAAGATTTTTTTTATGCAATCCATTTTGTTTTAGTTGACTATTTTGTATAATTTAATGCAACAGACTGTTATAAAAGGTGGATAGTGTGGAAATATAACAATGGTGGGATGAAAAAAACTATAAAGAAAGAAAGTATGTAGCAATGAATATTTTGCAGCTATAGGCATGAAGGCTAGATAAAGTAATAAAAAGTTTGGCTTTATTAAACAAAAAGAAAAACAAAACAAGCAAAAATTTTGCTAACTCAACCTAAAACATCACTCCACATTTTCCTCTTCGGGCTAATTAGTACAAATCCAAACATATATCAGCTTTATAAACCTTTGAGATATTAAAACGGATAATTTATCACAAACTGCTAAAACCTATGCTTCTTCATCTCACAATCTACCTTCATTCCTTTCATGCCACAAACCAATCCACGCTTTTGTGGATCTGTAAGCTTCTCTGTGGCTGTTTGGGTTTTGGCCTTGTGGCTTTTTATTAGCTTTGTGGCTTTTGGGCATTGGGTATTAGGTATTGGGTATTAGGTATTAGGTATTAGGTATTGGGTATTAGGTATTAGGTATTGGGTATTGGCTTTTGGGTATTGGGTATTGGCTGTTTAGGTTTTGGCTGTTTGCTATGTGGCTTTGTGACGTTTTGGATATTGGCTATTGGCTATTGGATATTGGGTATTGGCTTTTGGGTTTCGGGTATTGGCTTTTGGGTTTCGGGTATTGGGTATTGGGTATTGGCTTTGGGTATTGGGTATTGGCTTTGGGTATTGGGTATTGGGTTTTGGGTTTTGGGTATTTTGTTTTGGCTGTTTGGCGTTTTGGCGTTTTGGGTTTTCATGCTTTTAAAATTTGGTTTAAGGTTTGGCTTTGAAGTTTGGCTTTTGGTTTTGGCTTTTGAATTTGGCTTTTGGTTTTTGTGTTTGGCTTTGTAACTTTTAGCTGTTTGGCGTTTGGCTGTTTGTCTTTGTGTTAAAAGGTTGTTGTTTCACATCATTCAAATTTTGTAGGGTTTAAAAAAAAGTTTATAAAAGGTGTAGAAAAATCGGGAAAAAGTTGTTTATTTCCATTGGTTTCTTTTTTTAAAATTATTAATGGGCAGTTAAACAAAAATTAGAAAAACGCCATATTTATTGCAAAAACGCAGAGCTTAGATAGCTAATTGTATAAAATAGTAATACAACACATCAATTATTGCTATAAAACTCATACAGCAAATGTTTCGCCTTTTATTCAAAGCAAATTTTCAGTCCAATGAAGTAGATGAATCTACAATTATACAAAAATTTTAGTAATTTTCGAGCCACTCCGGTATTAATTGACCATTCAACGTTGTCCAATTTACACTCATTATAAGATTCCGCTAGTTAGTTCTGAACATGCACAGCAAAAAGAATACGAAAACACTCTTTCCTCTGCAAGGCTAGAAGGTTAAGCATTTTTATTGGCAGATACTACGATTAAACAATGCTCTGATGGGTGAGTAAAGTAAGCATGCCAACCCTTCTGGAATTTTTTACTGTGTAAGCCATAAAAAGCATATGATTTAGAAATGTTTCATGTAATTTTTTAATATTTTGGACAGCAAAACAAAGATCCTCGTGCATATCCTACTATCATTGTTCATTTGAATTTTTTATTCGTAAAAAGTAAAAGTTACAGAAAAATAATTAAATATTGCAGTCTTGGTGCTGTCTGTTTCATAAACATGCGAGAAAAAACCTTTAGGAGGAAAAAACACAAAAGAACAGGGGGAAGAAGTGAAGGAGTATTGAAAGTACCGTTTTGCTCGAAAAAACCCTCTGTTGGTCCAAGTGTTGTTAAAATCTACTTTTACCAATCAAATAGAAGATAAACCAGAACTCTACCATTTTTTTTCTAAAAACTATCTGATATTTTCCCCAATTACGAATATAAAATATGTGAAGAGTTTACTGGGTTTCATTTAGACTTATTTGATAAACTAAGGAATACACATTGATATGGAAAAACCAATCAGACATATCCTGTTCTATTTATAGCGGCATCTAATAACTTCAATCGTTTCTACAGCGATCCATACGCGGCCATGCATTCCATAATGTCATGTCACCTAAAAGGAGGGAGGAATCATTGTAGACTTGCGAAAACTGGATGTGCTGCAGTTCCGCTCAAACTGTTAGCATAATAGTTTCATATCTCTTTACAAGTATTTGTCAAAAGGTAAAGCTTGCTTTTTTGTTATGCACAGCGCCTGCGATTATTTTGCTGCTTAGATGGAGTTGCAATATGAAAAATATTAAGCAAAGAAAGTGTTTCCTCGTCAAGGCACCTCCTTGTGCGTTTAATATGTTTTAGTTATGTGTTAGATTGCTACTGGTTATCTTTAGGCACGAAAAAAAGGGGAAAGGGTCTGGGATACATATATTATATGTCGCGCGCGCAGTGAGCGACCGGGCATTTTCCGCAACTTTTCACATCCGGTGCGGGCAGAAACTGCGACCGCTAAATTTTGGTGGCTACTGGGATTTGAACCTACAAAAATTCACAAAGTTCTGGAGTAATCCTGTGTGCCAAGATGCTAATTGAATTCTTTTATGCATTTTTCATACACTGAGAATTCTCTCTTGTAATAAATTTGCTTTGAGCTTAATGTCAAGTACAATTAAGGCATATGAAGAAAATGATGATGATGTGAAATTTATGATAGGATAGTCCGAAAATGAAGTTCTTAAGGAGATTTTAGAAAACACAGACAAATCCAAATTCATGACGAAAATACAAAGTATTTAGACTTTCGTCAAAAAAAGGTCCACCTTTCAATTTACATTTCGAAATTGGTAATTGGTTTAATTGTCGCTTCTTTTGATGCAAATGCTAAAACTTAAAATTTCAGGTTTGACTTTTTTCTAACATGAAATGAAACTAATGTGTTTTTCTCGGCAAATAGAATTTTAAGTAACTAAATGGGCAAAAATGAAAAAATACAATGTGGAGGATGAAAAAGATGATATAAAAGTATAGTGAACCAATTTACGTTTTAATAATTGATGGATTGGCAGCTACTCAATCCTCCGTGTTTATAACACATTTTTGTTCTTTGCACGGTTTGCTGTGCATTTTTACTGTTTTAAGCTTATTTTTTATACTTTTTCTCTTAAATTGCTTCAGTCTCATTTTAAATGTTTTTGTTTCGGTCGCAAGTTTTGCACATGGTCGCGCGCGTGGCCCGCGACTTTTTCGTTCGGTCGCGGAAAATGCCCGGTCGCGCGCTGCGCGCGCGACATTATATGTACTGGTACTCACCCTACATACATAGGATGCAATTCATTTCACAGATTTATAGTAGGAGAAAAACCAATCATTAGTTTTACACAAGCATATAGCTAGTTAAAATGTGTAAAGATGTATATTTCCCCCTGAACATGCTTACGGAAAGCCATGCGCGGGATAACCTGTGGGAGAGGTAGAGATATAGACGGGTACAAGGTTGGTTGTAAAAAAATTTACATCTGATACATCCGATCTATGTAACTAGCAAAAAATTTTGCATAAATTAAAAGCGGGCTTTTAATTGCCTAGACTAGATGTATCTGATAGAGACAAGGGACAAAAACCACATGCAAATAATCAAATGGTTAGTACGTCCAGATAAGGAAACAATGCGATTACCCGTCTGGATCGTCAGGATTAAATTTATCAAAACTAATGACAACAGTCGTCTTATGCCTAGACATCTACCAAAGAAAAAGCTATAACTTCATAAAGAAATTTGCAATCTCCGTTGATCATGGATCTTCGTAATGATGAAAGGCTGTAGAGGTTAATTTGAGATTTCCTACGACTGCTTTCAGCTAAGCAAAATTCACGGAAAATGGAAAAACTTGTAAAATCGTTTACGATTAGCTAAACTAATAAGTCACGGGGCGGAATATACTCCAATGATATGGAAATTTGTAAATCGAATTATCATAATGTTAATGTAGCGCCAGCATCAAAAACTATCAAATAAATGATTACACCATAGGTCGCCCCTCTCTCTACATAGTTTTATATGTGCTATATTGTTGAATACATCAATAAACGAGAAGATGAATCTTGTGGTATTGTTTAAGTGGTATTCCTTCGGTCGCATGTTTTGAAAGATGTGCTGAATAGATAATAGTAAGAACGTTTCCCGATATTTGCACCTTTTACATTGCGAATGTTAAGCTTTAAAATTTTTCCAAGTTCGAATCATCCGTATAATATTCTGATTGGGTATATGTGAAATTTCTTTTGCCCTGTAACATCTTTAAGAGGGGACAAAAAGTTGACTACGACACAAAGCAATAATTACAGATGTGGAAAAATAGAGCATGGTAGTTTATTCAAAATCATTCTTTTGTCCATAAAAAGTTTGAGTATCTTAAAAAATGAAGTTCTCATTTGTTGATACAAGGAGTTGGTTAAGCGATTTTGAAATGCCTTAAAATTGTTATGGGATAAATGCAAATAGAAAAGAAAATATCGTCCAGAACATGATTCTACTTACAGATATAGTGAAAAATTACCAATGTAAATACTATTTAATGTTACATATAATACAAATGACATTACAGTAGCATCGTAGCGGCATGATTTCCAATATAAACAAACCTTTTCTTCTCTTTTTAAATAAATAAATTGATGACAAAATATAACAACTGACATAAGCTACCAAAAGGCGTTAACTTAACTGTATTCGCTGGTCCTATTGTCATCTAACTGTAAGTGTAGATTTATCAGTTATATCATTACATATAGATGCGCTGTTATATATTTGAAGATATATATTGTTGTAAGTAGACAACAAACGTTTTATAATGCAAATGACATGCTTATTGGTCTTTCTAGACTGTAACAAAAGCTTTTTGGTCTATTCTCACTATACGAACGGGATAAGCTTTATTCTTAGCACAATTAATTCTTTTTAGCTAAATTTAGGGCAAGTGCAAAAATGGGGTTTATTCACACACGTGCCCGGGTATTCTGTTTACTTATGTATCTTGAATTTTTTTAATCGTTAAATATATGTTGAAACCAAAAACAGAATATCTTGTTCGGTCAATTATTTCTTGATCAGTTTTACCATTTAGGGATGAAAACAGCAAATACGTAAAACGCTAACAACTACCAAAATAAAAAAAAGGATTTGGGAAAGAGGGATAATGTATGTAATGAAATAGGTTTTGGGGTTTCTATGTTGAGGTATACATTTGCATAGTTTTTTATCTCAAGAAATAAAACAAAAACTACTTTAATGGTGAGAAATAGATGAATATAAGCTGTTACACGGTACTACAATGCTAGGAAAAGGACACAAATTGTTTATTTTAGCATTAATAGTCACGGCTATGAGCACGTATATCTAAAATAAGATTAGGGAGAAAAGAGACTGGAGGCGACCAGTGCTTTACATATTTTTTAAAGAGGTGTATATCTCTTTCTGCTATAGTTGGAAGTTGTAACTAAGATTTTGACCGTGACTTATGCAAGCGCACAAAATTTTTTCATTTTAGATTGCCATAAGTGTAAATTTCTTTTTAGATATAAAATAAATCAAGTAGATTGGAGAGGGTATGATGACGCCATGCGTAGCTTATACAAATAAAATAATGCTATAAGACTATTTGCAATTATAAGTGATAACACAAATGAACGTAATATGAATTAAAGTTGGTGGTTAAGGAAATATAGCAAAATGACAGTTGTATATAGTATCAAATAAGCAACGTGTTGTTGACAGAAATACTAAACTTATCTCTAACCTTCAGAAGTTGGTGGGATATGAAGCTGATACAAAGAAAGGAGATCTCTACGGAAGCTGCCGCCTGAGAGCATAAAAAGAAATTTTAGAAGTTATTTACACAAGATTCATTTTGGCTCGGAAAACAATATAACGAGATTAAGTACAGAGGGGTGACAAACTTGCAATTAAATCAATCCCGTATGTGAATCTTAATAGATGATCAAAACCTTTTAGGCCGTTAAATTATGATTTGGACAGCAGTCAGAAAAAAAAAATTATTAGAACTGGTAACGAGGACAACTTTAAGGGTCGTATTATAATTTGGATACAAATCTGTGAAAGGTTGCAACAAGTTTCTCTTTGCAAGACATTTTGCTATCGTGGTGCATACTCTAACTATTCTTTTTCTGAACACTAATTTCGAAATGAACATTTATACTCAGCAGCCTTATCCACGGATAAAAGCGAGATTACAGGTGGCGTTTTGTGTGCATTTGTCAATTTTTGCAAAGCTTGCATTCTATATACCGATTTCAGATCCTTTTGATAGATTTTGGATATCTAGTGATTTTACCTTACTGCGTAAGAAGGCTTAGATAATCATATAATCGTTCTTTAAGAAAACCTACGCAGAAATTTGGCATCCGGGTTTATCGCTTGGCATAAAAATTAGCATTTATTCTATGTAGGAGCTATGAGTTACTGGTAGAGGAATCGAATTTTATATGAGACAAAGTGAAAAAATCAAATACCATGTGCAGGCAGCACGATATATAAAGGCGTTGTTAGATGTGTAAGAAATTACTTTAAATAAATTGTAGCACTTTGATAGTAGTTCTATCAACTTTCATCAAATTTAGAGATCAAAACATACGCACAATGAAATGGCGAATAACAATGGGATTTGAAGCATTAAGCTATTATTACATGTTGGCAAGAACATACACTTTAAGCTGACTTGGGGTCTATTTCAAAGACAAAAGAAACATTTGATATATGTATTTTAAGGGCGGTCAAAATATCACACTAGTAGTTTGTGGCATGGAAAATATCATGACATTAAAAAAAATTTATCTCAAAAGGACTGGTTGTTATTGAATCTAGATACTTTATACGCAATTATTGCGAATATTTATGGCCAATTATTGGACTATTGTATCAGCAAATAGGTTTTACTTACTGCTAAACTTGGTTGGCATCCACGACCTGAGAATGGTAAAGGCATACGATGTCAAGAGTCAATGCTACACGAAGAAATGGTGCTTTTACGTATATTAAATATAGATTCTATATAAATAACGATATAAGTACATATTGGGACATATAAATGACGAAAAGCAGGGCTTATGTTCTATTCATTTGCGTTGTTGATAACTTAACTTTTATTTACAGCTCATAGTATTGAAGATATGTATAGGCAAAAAATGGCACATCATGACGTGATTATGTGTAAAAGAATCGGTTGTTACCAAACTCCCGAGAAATGCTATTATTAAAATAGAAAAAGGGATTTGTATATCATTTCTTTGCATTGCATATGACAATATTAAGAGTAAATAATTTCCATACAAAAAATATAACTGCAAAATTTAAGTTATAGAGCGAGGGATTTTCAGTATACCTTTGCAACTGAAATTTATAAAATTGCCAGTTGATGTTTGATGTAGTTTTAATCTCATTTGCCATCTGATAATTTTTACCCCGAAGTTGCGTGTGTACAAAACAATAAGAAGTATTACCGGACCCAGGGGGAAGGGGAAGGATCTTATATTCTAGCTAAAAATAACCACAACTTGTAAAGGGACTTAGTTATTTCTCGGAACACCTTAAGACATCTGGAATTTGCTACAATTTTGGAATACAACCTTTACACAACATTTTACGACCGTAAATCGGTCAAAGAAATTGCCCCTCCCATAAAAAATACAAGTGCGGGCTAAAACAAGGTGAGAAATCATTTAGTCACATAATAGGCGCAAAGTTTTGATTACTAAAAATTGTTTGAGTAAAATCCCTGATGGAGGTGGTAATTCGTATTTTTGGGTAATTATGCGCTTTGCATCACAAGAGATTAATCCCAACAAACCAACAAACGACAAAGACGCCCTAAAAAGTTAGTATACGTATGGGGTCAAGCTAAATTGAGCAAAGCTGTTTAGTAAAAGTAAGGGTTCAAACCGAGAATTATTTGAGACAAAATCTGAGGACAAAATTGTGATAATGAAAATTTATTTTATAGAACAAACGAGAGAGAAATAAAAAAGGATAGTAAAAAAGTAAATAATGAAACTAACGAGCTTAAATGCGCAATCAAATCTATGCACTAAAATTGTGCAACTTCAGCATTTACTGCCAGGTAGTAAAAATGTTTAAAAAAGGCATAATTGAACATTTTGAACAGGGAATAGCAGGGTAACTTGTCATGACGCAGCAACATGCAAATCCAAAGATAAACAGTCAATTTTAAATTTTGGTAAATAACTCGACTTGAGATGACTTCAAATCAAGAGATTAGAGAGTTCTTCAGAGGTAAGCTGGTTTGCACATAATAAATTTTGGTAAAGAAACACAATTAGGATGCATTTGTCTTATGTATGCACATACAAGCACAAGAGACACTTGAGCTATCAGTGGGGGATCTAGGAGCTATTAATGTAAGGTTTTATGTATTTGAATATAGATATAAGCCAAAGGCGTGTACGCCTTACAAGGTTTATGAGAATGGATATCTGCAAATACAAAATTGTTTATTTATATGATTTACTAAAAAATGTATGCTAGGGGGTAGATGATAGCTTGAGCTATACAAATTTCTGTTGTCGATATCCTCGGTGAGACGAACTAAGACTGTCATATAGACTTTAAAGGAAGATTGAGTATGCGGCTCTGCAAAAGATTGCTTTCACTAATTGCATAAAGCGTAAAAATAATGAATTTTTGCCCTATTAATGAAAAGAAAAACATAGAAGAAATAGTGAAACTACAACTTCCAAAAAGTTTTCCAAAAATTTGAAAAATACTTGCAGAAATGCTGAAGAAAATAAATAAATTTTTTGGTAAAGAAATAGTAATTGGGGAAGCTCGCCCAGAAAGCAAAGTCGTTAGACAAGGGGGCTATATCGGGACAGTGGATGCTGTTGTGTATGAGTCTATAGGTTGCCGATATGTAAAAATGTAAAGAAGGTGCAAATCAAGTCGTATTAACTTGGATCTGTATCACAACAGTTTAGAGACATTAGCAGAGCATTTTCCGGCTCCTATGCGGATCATTAGGTAATTCGGCAAAGGGGTGAGTGATTTAATTTTGCTCATATAGCAGAAGCATAATGCAATAGTAAGGTAAGCCGAGAGCTGAAAAAAAAATAACTGACCAAAAGCAACTATAAAAAATATACAGATTGTTTTTTTAATCCGTGTTTCCACCCAAAAAGCCTATGAGTAAACGCATTCATCAAGACCTTCAGATAATCGTAAAAGCTATCTCGTTTTATGCGAAGAGTGCATATAGTTATTGAAGTATTAGAGATACCAAAACCTCAAAATGCTTCATTGCAAATAGCAAAAAAATGACCGTATACTAAAACTTCAACATAATTAGATACCAATATTGTCAAATAAAGTTGTTAAACTAAAAAACGTTATTTACTATTGCATAAGCGTGGGCCAATCCCGAAATAGCTACTTAATGATGAAATAGATACCTACTGGAGCAAGGCATAGTCTTTTGAGGCATGCGGTTTTTTTGCTCGTAAAATTGCGAAAACGCTTATTATTGCGAATGTTTGATACAAAAATGCATTTGTTTCATTTGGCAGAAACAAATAAGGTAATGGTCAAATATATGTTTGAATGTTACAAACAATGTTCCGCTCCTAATTTTTTATTAAACAACTATGAAGTATTAAGGCCCATTCTTATTTTTTAAATCTTATATCATAAGAATTTCAATACTACTACTACGTATAGACTTTTTAAACATTAACATATCACGATTAATTTATTAACGCGAAATCATTAAACACTTATACAACAAATCTTATATGCTACACAGCATCATTATTTGTGATAATAAAGCTTTATCCCTATTTTCCCTCGTTAGTTTGGGTTATAGTATATTTTAACCGAAACTTGCTCTTTGCATTACCATATTGAGAAAACAATGTTAAATAAAATGGCTAATTAGAATTTTAGCAGGGTGCAAAGTTGACAATTATTATAGTAATTGTAAAGTAGCCATATCTATCGGAAAAAATGCATGTACACATAAACGACACATAAGAGTTGTCTTTTTACTTCGAAATGTTTTAACGTTCTGATATCTCCATAAGATATTTTAATTATTGGGGAATAGTTTTTTTGTGAAATACTGTTTGTTACAAGCAGTCGTCATAAGACCACACTGTCATCATTGACTGGCGTCAATCTCTCTTCTTCCACGAGGCTTTTCTCAACAACATCTAAACCTCCTCTGATATTTTGATTAGAAATATTATTCTGATTGGATAAAATAATGTTTCGTAAACTAAAACCGCAATACATATTTGATCATTTTACTTATATTCTAGACATTGTTTATCCCCCAGGCCAACCTTTAAACAAAACAAAATCGAAAACAGCATGGAAAGCAATGTGAACCTCATGGTAATTGCAAAGAATTAAATCAGAACGATAAAAACATTGTATGTAGCTTAACTAAAAGATAGATTAAGCTTTAGATGATGGGGAAATATATAATTAGGATTACGTTCTCTATAAAATTGTGACCTCGTTGTAAACATTAAAATGCAGTAAAAACTTGTAGAACTTTAGGTGAGGGAACAATAAATACAGCAAGTACAAGCTATGAAGATCATAAAAACACTAGGTGGTGTGGATCAGTGTTTTAGATTACCTGACACATCTTAGTAGGCCGTTCAAAGTCTCATAAAATCCGGATGATTTGCAATGAAGGATGGTTTATATCAATTATATGTTGCCCATTCTGACAAGCTGTAGATATTAGCTTAAGCAGGGGGTATTAGATAGATTCTAACGAGGATGAAAACGATATGCATCTCTAAGCTGGTGTGAAAACATGAGTTTCATATATGACATTATTACGTAGTCGAATGCAAGCTACAATTAGCGGCTAAAGGATTACTTGAAATTCCAGCTGAGTTCTAGAAAAAAAAGAAAAATTGATACAGATTATTGAGTTACGTACAGACATGAGAATATTCTAAGATAGAGGAAAAATATAGATTGAGAGGGGTTAAATAAAGGTTAAGCTTATCTGAACGTTTGGACGTTGGATCAAACCACAAGCGAAAAGATTCCTACGCTCTACCACCAGGTTTATTTTAAATTAAAATTTGAACATCAAGCAGTGACTATCATTTATGTCCCCGGTAATGTAAAGAGATTTGCTGGTAAAAGGGGGAAAAAATAATTTAGTAGGAAAAAAAAATTCACATCCTATTGATACGGTGTAACCAAAAACCCCACTAAAAACCAAATTTGATCCATACATAATAATTTTTGCAAGAAACAATCATAAAGGATCGAATGTGTCATTTTTAAGGAACGCATGGGATCAGGCATCTCTTGAAGGTCTGCTGGGGCATTTTTGTAACATTCTAACGAAATGTAATTTGATCATTACATTTCTTCATATCCCCATTGATACAGCCTTGATTAGGTTTATTTGAATTATGGGTGCATAGGATAAAAATTTATACAAACAAAGTTAAGAAAAATGAATGTAAACGACTGAAATCTAGCAAAAATTCTTTGCGAATCTCCCCAATACAATAATCCTGAAGTGTGCCTGCATAAATTATACGAATAAACAGATTTTTACAAACCTATAGATGGACTTTTTGGATAACCAAAACTATCTCTAGCAAAGTTGCACATCCTGAATCAGGAAGTTTACAAGAAATCTTGTATTCAAATGATAACAATTTTGTTGATGCTTTGTAAAGAATTGAATGAAAATATGAAAAGCTGTTTTAGAGAAAACGAATTATACATATCATTATAATACTTTTTAAACAAAAAAATCTAATCACAAAACCGAAAGTAAGGTTTGAGAGGTGGGAGGCTATATGAGTTGGTGGCAAGAGAAAACAAATCATCGAAACTTGCATAATGTACACATATATTTGCATTGCGCCTAAATACTTAATCGAGGATGAGAAGATTAAACCCCTAATATCCCACTTCTCTCTCTAGCCTGAGATGTTCAAAATCGTATCACTAAGACAAAAGGCAAATAGGTTTTTCATGCATGCACTACTATTGAGATCACGAAAGGATAACTGTTTACATCACAAATATCATGAACCATAAAAAGGGGAGGGGGGATATAGATCATTACGTTGCAATGCATGGATAGAATTTCTGTGCTATCATAAAAATCCAAATTAATGATCAGAATATCGATAAACGAGTGAGTTATGCGAAATGCATGATTGAGATAGACGTGCTTATTTTCTGTTAGAAGTAAACTGCCAAGTTTATTAAAGATTAATGACTTACAAAACACGGTCAAAGGACAGCGCATTTGCCAGCAAAACTATGTAAATATATCTGGTTGTGGAAGATTATAAAATACTTGTTTGTACGAGAGACGGGTTTGTATCAACCAAAATAACATAGTAAAGTATACTTTTGGTACAATAACATGTGAAGACCTGTTATAACAAAAGCTTAACTAACGTGAAGAAAAATCAAAGGTAAAGATTATTTTGGAAGTACGGGTAGAGAGAATCTCATGAAGTTAGAGTGACAGATTATTGACTTAAACTAAGGAAAAACCCTAGCAACCAGTTTATAGGTACGGTATTATATTTGTGTTAATGCAGCCAAACAAATCGATAGTGATGAAAAAATTTTGTCGTCATGTTGATGTGTAAAACTACAACGGCAGCTCCACGCGCGAGAGAAAGAAATCAAACTTAAATTATTATTTCGTTTTGTAAATGCTCCACTTGGTATAAAAAAACGGTTGTTTAAGGTGCTTTAATTTCTTAAGTAATAATTGAATAACGCGAATGCATAGTAAATGAAAAACGATGTGATGATGCTATTAAAGATATTGCTATGAACAAGACACCTTTGCAAATGTGATTTATATTAATATTAAAGCGAATGATTAATAAAACCGGTAATAACACATGGAATTTATATGTAACGTGGTATTCTAAATAGCTAATAAGATGTCTAAAGGCGGAGCATGACTGTTAAAAAAGTGTAACGCGTTGATAAATCCATCCAGTCTCATGAATATGCGCTATTAAGATTTATTACGGGATACGTCTTTATATACACATGCATTAAAAGAACAACGTTAAAAATACGCCATTACAAACCATATATAAGTATAGTGAGCAGTCCAAAAGTCTTTATATAAATATTTGGGTCCCTTTTCATGATTTATCTTTTAAGTAGGCTTTTTAGTCGTCTAATTCTTGCGTAAATATACAATGATATTGAAAAGATGTTTCTTGCATTTGTGACAAGGGAAGGGGGCAATTGAAAGAGTAAACACAAAAACTAGCGTGTGCGCTCAAGGGCATTTGAACTACCCAAACACTCCTCCTAGATCATGCTGTTTATAACGATCGCAAGATCACATCATAACAAATTGCATAAATGCATCAATAGATCCAATAGTCACAGATTTATTAAGTATATCACTATCCGTCTTGTGGCAGCAATGGCACTGCAAAAAAGCCAACCATTAGCGTGCCAAAGTTTACTTAAGCATGGCACTAATCTGGGAACCAACATATTACATTACAAGAAATACGTTTGCTAGGATCACTCAGCGACTATAGATCTTTATTAATGTCTTCGATGCTCTAATTAATCGACTCCAAACAAAAGATTACACTAGAAAGGGTACATCTCCCCTATCTTTGAATCAGATATAAGAATTGGCATATCAATTTCCCCTCTTAGATATTTCAGAAAACAAATACATGTATAATTGTTGTTATCTTCGAAGTTGTGATGTTCACAATTTGTTTTATCAAATTTAAACGCTGCCTTTCCCTTTAATCTTTATTGCCATGCCCGAACAATTGTTTCCTTTTTATGCTTAAAGTGTGTCTTCCAAACAGACTATTCCGATCTTTGCATTATGGGGATAGAAAGACATGTAAAGAAGCTAGCTCATGACAAGTAAAAACAAATACAGGTATTAAATCAATTCATTTGATTACTTCAGAGCTAATTTCATTATAGCCTTATCAATTACTAGGTATCATATTCGCGTTTCAAAATCACGTAAAAAGATGTCAAAAATTGTCGCAAAGTCCAAAGTCGTGGGGTTTACGGCTATTCATGTAATCTATTATATTTGCTCGTTTTTTTATTTTTTGGTTTTCGATGTCTAACACCACTTGTCAAAAAATGGTTTTCGTGTAAAGAGCTCCTCACATTCCAACGTTTTATACAGATGATCGGTAAGGAAACTAAATGGGTCTATCAGCCAAGCATATCCATATCAAGCTTACTAGCCCGGTTTGCTTTACTGCTCTTTTCGCTCTTTTGGAAATATTTGGTGACTAATCTTATGGTTTCTAGGATTTTATACTAAATGTTAAAACTAGACTAAGTAAACATAGACAATGCTTTTACAATAATCTAATTTGCATAAAAGATATACAGCTAATGTTTAGGATGCACAAAGTACCTTAATAGACATATTTGCCTTACTATGGTCAATCTTTCTTGTGCAGAATATGTGCGAAAAAAGCTTTTTATCTTAAAAATCCCTAGATTGCTGGGAAAATGGGAATCGATGGTAAAAAAAGTTGGAGTATACAAAGGCTAAATAATTATTAGACAGTTTTTGCTCGAATTACAACTATAGTTAAAATCTTCTAATCTCCCAGCTTAAACTGTACTTCGCATAAAAAGTTTTCTTTTTCTATTTCATATTTATCTTTACCGAAAGTTTAACCCTGCCATACCAAAACTATCATCTCTATGAACTTCGGTTTAAATGTAAAGGTCCTTTTTTCAGATTATAACCAATCTATTTATTAATTGATCTCACATAATACACCAACTTTTCTTTTTTCTTGCCCCCCTCTCTTTTCTTCAACAACTCCATATTCCTTCTATACAAATTAGCCCCGCAGCCATGTGAGCACTTGTTGATTAAAACACTTCCTATTGAAGATGTCAAATAATTAACCTCCTTAATACTTTGTTGGTCTGCAATGTATCCTAATTGTACAAAACAACCAATATCCTATACATAAGAGGTAAGAAAAACATACATCTTCCGCTATCTTTGCTAATGTAAATTTACGGTATATAAGTTCCTAGAAAAAGGTTTTTTGTATTGACGGCTATTATCGTTGAATCTTTAATGTCCGGAAAGGTGTTTGGCTAATTTATATAAATGATGCCCTTATCCTTTGTAAATGCTTAGTGCCCAGCTCTTGACTGCGAAACCGTTGTATGCTTTAAATGAAAAGTGCGGCTTTATAGTTCCTTCTTTTTTTTTCGTAATCATTCTGTCCCTTAAGGGGTTACATATCATACTAAACAAAAAAGCTTTGTCAAATAAAATAAGATGTTTGCACAAATAATCCTAGCGCATTAAAAGTAGACAGATTTCGATAATCTTTATAAGAAGTGGATATGATTTGGCGGTCTTTACAATCAAAATTCAAAGATCATTTAATTTGGACACTAGCCAAGCTAGACAAATGCTTTCTGTGAGTGCTTTATCACAACAGTCATATTAACAAGTATTATATACGGAAATATCACCTCTGATCAGCATGTAAACCACTGTAAATGAATGCAAAATTTATACACAAAATGCCCTCCGTCAAATTACTTAGGTTTGACATAAGCTTCTTAATAATGGTACCTCAGAAAGTGTTGCCGCAATTAGAACTGGTTTTTTGCGAAAAATAGCACTCTATTGATTTACTACCATGGCAATTATTAGAGTCTAAACATTCTTAATGTTGTATCTAAGATTACAGTTGTGTTAACAATTTGAGCAATATTACTTTAGTAAAAAAGGGATTAAAGGTTACAGCTCCTTTGATTATTATAAAAAGAATAGTTTTACTAATTTTTGTATCTGGAAATCAGCATATTTCTTATTATTTTTAAACTATCATTTCTAATCTAGATATTTCCAGCCACTTATTATTAGCACAACAATATCATTGCCTCTTATAAGCTCTCCCCCTATTAAAAGCAGTTTTTTAAATGAAATAAACTCCCACACGGCCAACAAAAGCGTAGTAATATGTCATGTTCTAACTCTGGACCACTTCATAGTATAGCACGGTTGTCAATCTAGCATGGTTCTTTGGAATTCATATATAAGCATTAAACGTACCTTGTTATCTCATGTAAATATCTGATTTTCCCATGTTTAAACATAAATTTCAAGCATGTCATTTTCTTGTTTTTCCTGATCTTAACAAATCTATGCGGTTAACAATCCCCATAAGGGATATTGAAGGCTCCTTTGCAACTTAGTATTAATTTGAGGAATCTTTTATAAGTCTTATAAGGGAAGTGAACTTACCACTCGTTTATTGTAGATAAAGCACAATGAGGAATTGCACCACATAGACATAGCAATGAGTATCCTTAAAATAGGGACAGTGAAATAATTAAGTCTAATTTGATGTTAGAAATTAACTTCGCATACTTGGCAAATTGGCTTCATATCTGCATGGTACGATGCCGTTTATTCTGGCTATATGTCAATAAAAACTTCTTGCAGCATCGCGAAAATGTTGTGCCGGATCGGATTCATAACGGATGCTATTAAATTTGCTGGTATAAGTGAAAGATTTTTTCTAGTTTCTGCAAAATATCTAGTACAAACTAAGAAAGGTTATTTCATGCCCCATTGACAATATATGGGTAGTTTTAAGCATTTCGAAATGAAAGGCGTAGGTCAAAATTTGTCCTTATACAGGGTGCTCTTTAAGAATAGTTTTAAAACATTGGAAGGATATCATTAGGTCAATGACCGGTACCGTTTGGCTTAGGTAGAAATTTAGCTTCTGCGTAATTGTATAGAAGCACGTTAGCGAGACATAAAGTTATTTATTAATATAGTGCCATGGAAGATTTTGTTGCCTATTAAAAGCTTATGATTACACTTGAAACTGAAGCATACATAGTAAATTTTATTGTCCTAGTAATACATTGTGCCAAAACTTGGGTTGCTTTTGCAGTAAAAATTTAGACGCATATATCGACAAACTAAAATCGATCACTTAGTAGGTATGAATTAGATTATTAGTATGGGTAGATGCCCACTGCTTATATTTAATGGGTACGATAGATTCAATGCCCCTCTGTTTTAAGATTAGTATATGTCTCTAGAGGATGCTTTGTTTAGGTGTATAGGATTTATAGAATGCTTACAAAGTTTATAAGAGGTAATAAAGGACTATGATGCATTTTAAGCGAGCGCTAGAGATAAACATTGTGCTTAAATAACACTTTACTAATATTGCTTCACCGGACATCAATAAAAATTTGAACGGGATTCTTATGAACTTCTTCCATTTAGTTATTGCTAGGGCTTTAGTATTACAACAACATACAAACTGTTTACGCATCAATGATTATCTGTTTATTTTTTTTGTCGCCAAATGACTCCGCGTAATTTATATTTATTCTTGCCCACTAAAAAATAGCAAAGGGAATAAGCCTGAATAGGTTAATGACTAACTTAACATGTTAAATCCAGGTTTTTACTCAAATACATCAAGCCCTTGCTAGAGATGGCTGATGCCGAAGGACAACACAAAGGCATGACAATACTATACTGCAAACCAAAAGCAGAGAATGGTCATATATAATAATCTAAAAACTAGACGCCAATAAAAAATTATTACACAGTAGCAATGCTTTACATGCAATATCAACAATAATATCCCAGACTGTGTTGTTAAAGAAAGCACAACGCAGCCTTTTTGATACAAGTCAACAGAGTTTGATAACTGAGAAGTCACTGCCTTTCATTATTTGTGTATATTAACTTCAGTTTTTTTATAGGCGTCCGAAAAAAAACACCCTTATTAGATTTTTATACGATTGTTTAGAAACGATAAACTTTTAATAAATTAAGATATCAAATAAGTCTACAGCCTAGTAACAAAATACCTCCAAGAATAACCAGTGTCGGCAAATGCAGAAGAGCAGATTGCGTCACCTCGCTCAAATGATAGTAGCACGCTGTAGGACATAATGACATGAACTCATTTAATGCACTATTCGCGCAATTACGCATTTTTTGGACAATAGGCGCATACAAAAATTTTTTTTGAGGAATTACAGCAATGTAATAGACTAATTGCCCCGTTCACATTGACATCTTGAAAATAGCTTAGAAACTTCTCGACTGCTAAAAGCACAAATATAACCCGTCCAATTGTGCCATGTGGTAAAGCGGCAAAAAAAATTAGTAAGATACGAATACACAAAAATAACATAATTACATATTAGCGCTTTACAACGCTCTACCGCCTTAAACAGGAGAAAGTGAATAGAAATTAAGTAACCATTGGGGCGGATGAGAGATCAGGTACCAGGTTGTTTACGCAAAAAAATATATATATAAGACGCCAGCGAATAAAAGCAAAGATATTTGTTACCAGTAGCCTGCAGCGAGATCTCGACAAAAAATACTGGAACTTCTCAGTGTTGAGATTAAGTTAAAGTTCGTCTTATATAATTTTATAAACTGCATTGCGATCTCGAAGCGAACTTATGGCGTATAAAATCGAAGCGAATGCTGATGATGAGTGCGATTTGGTAGATACAAGCAAATACTTACTGCAGCTGAAAAAATCCCCCTCTTATGTATTATTTGAATGGCAGTGTACAATTAACACCCCTTGGAACCAATAAAACACTGATCTTTGTTCTCTGCAGGGGAGGGATAGGTCAGAGATTTAAAATCCGATTATCGAATATATGTACCACAATTTTATCTTATGGTTAGCTTTGTTAATTGCAATAAACGGAGTCTGACAAGACATGCTAACAATAATGTTTTGCAAATAATCTATTTGAATGCAGTACCTTGGGATTTTAGTAGACATTTTGTAGAACAATGTTCTTGTAATCTAAAAAAAAAGGAATGTTAGCACACAGCAACTACAAGTATAGCAAATTACGGAGACGAAAAAAGCATAAATTTTGCATTCAACTGAAACCGTAGATACGGCATGTGTTTTTGAGTGTAAACAGAAACGGGCAAGAACTATAGCTTTCCCGAATTTGGAGGACAATTTAAGATTTTTAAAGGAAGAATACAAAGTTTACAATGCAAGACCAAAAGGAAGACATTCTTACTTGCAATAGCGTTTTGGGGATAAAACATAACAAATGATGAAGTTACAGTCATTATTAGCAGTTATAATCAGTAAACAATGAGATTGCTGTCTATATTATTAATTGTCATTATTGCATTTTAATACTTCGAAGATCAGATCCTATGAAGTAAAAGATGAAAGTACTTTTCTATGCCCTTTGTGGAATTGGTACAAGAGATTATAATTATGATTTACTATAGAAACACTTTTATAAATATCTGACACCTCTAAAAGTAATAAGAGCTTGCATACGGTAACACAGGATCCAATATCATTTTTGTGCTTTGTCACAAGCCTTCACACGTAAAAAACGGACAAAACCTATTACCAATTCCCTGTCCCAAATAGGTTTCGTTTCAAATTTTGTTTATACCATTTGCGCTTCAAAGAATGTCGTTGATAGTTAATTCAAGCATCTTCATGGTTGTATAACAAATTGCCTATGTGTATAGAGCTTTTTTATGCTGTTTGCTATATTACGACATGTATCACGAAAGTTTTATGGATGTTCACTACATATTTCTAATGATAAGATATTGCAAACAAAACATAGAAAGATTTCGCCTTGATATACGAAATTTATTTGACCTTGCAATTCTTATCTTTTTATTAAAGATTTAAATGCCCAAATTAACACTAGCGAAACATTACAAAATATACTTGAAAGCGTCAAACAATATAAAAGTTTTGATATGCTTATTAGTTGACAAAGGTATGATTTGAGCCAATAAGTATATTACAAGCGTATATGATACACGCAGCTAAACAGCTATAATCGTATATAAACCAATATTCTAATGTAAAGTATTACAAGATCTTTGAAGCGTTCCAGACTTCACCTTCCATACTAAAAACGATTCCAATTTGTCAAGTGCTCTATCAAAACATAAATGAAATACGAAAGGTAAAGGTTTTGAGATAGGAAAAAATTAGTGTAACAGAATTTCGACATTCCAAACTACGACTGACACTTGCCATCCAAGAACTGAAAATTGCCATAGTAGACTATACCAATAAGTAGATGATGCGTGTATTTCTTTAATTTTATTGCTAGCATATGTAGTAAATCTCGCTATTCATATTTATTTACTGTATAATGGTAAAAGTTGCTTACTTTTGTTTTTATCCAGACTACATAGCCTCACCCTGTTTCACCATAAGCCTCACTGTTTCTTCACAGGCATTAGTGACTGCGGCTTCTCTGCTCACCCCTCTCAGCATATTGTTTCTTCGGTAATCGAAGGATATGGCTTCAAAAGTCTTCTTGAGAATTATTGATTGGATGAATCTCGCTATTCATATTAATATTGTAGAATAGTATCAACCAAGCTCCATTTTTTGATATTATAAATGTAACGAAAAACTTTATGTATATTTTTGTGATCGTCAAAAACCAATTATTTTTGTAATTCTCTCAATCAAAACCACATTTTTGTTGTAGTATTTGACTTTTGCTAATATATATACAAATAATCCAATTTTTCTAGTATTAAATAAAGGTTACAAACTATTTTTTTGACATTAACAAAAGGTACTGACAAGATATGAAAGGTGCTTTTAAAGGTACAAAATTGCATAAACTTGATTCACTATAATACTTTCGAATGTACAAGTTACGTATGGCTCATGATGTAGATATAATAAGCTGCAATGCAAGTGAAATGAAAGAATAACGAAGGAGTTTAATAACGTTACAAACCATATTACATTTTCAAAACGATACCATCACATGACCAAAACTCACTTCGTCTAATCATGCATATTTCCGACCCATCAAACTGACTAAACATTCATCTACTTATTCCTATAATGTCTCTGAATGCAGCAGAATTAAAGCTGTCTAGGGATAAGTAGGGTGAAAGTGGCTTGTATGTAGGCTGTATGTAGGCTTGCATGTTGGTGTAGGCAGTATGTAGGCGTAGGCTGTGTGTGGGCTGAAGCATGTCGATTTGTGGATGTTGGTTTGTGAATCATGGTTTATGAATGTAGGCTGTGTGTGGGCTGGTGAATGTAGGCTTGTAGTAGGCTTGTAGTAGGCTTGTAGTAGGTTGGTGGGTAGGCAGCGGTGGTATTCTTCTCAAACTAGTCGCAAAATTAAAAGGGTTGAGAAAAAAAAAGTATTTATACCTTAAGAAAAAAATTAGTATAAGAAAGAAAGCTTTTTGCATTGTAAGATTCTAACTTTTGTATGTTAGGTTGTAGAATGTGTAAAAATCGAGTTTAATGTCATTTTTTTTTGGGTAGATATCGCTAAATTTAAAGCTGGTATCTTTAGATTTTTCTAGAAAAAAAAATGATGATCATGGTATATTAACTAATAAAAAGGATCAGAAAGCGAACAAACCGCTTATAGATGCAAAAACGTACATCTTAGAGGTAAAGAGATAGACGCAAACAATAACAGTTAGAAAGGATAGTATATCTTACTAAAATATATTCTTTAAGACGTTCAAATATTGTTCTTTTCCTGCAAAAAAACGCTATTACAATAAAACATCACAAAAGCAAACGTAATAATAACTTGGCTGGTTGGCGTTGTACGCTCATGCATGACTGTGGCTTTTGCATAGAGTTTTTGCCGAATGTATCGTTTTTTTTAATAAAATGACGTTTAGCGATCACAATTATGACATGATTCAGTTTATATTGTTTAATGTAAAAGTAATAAGATCTTTATTAATTAATATCTATATGGGTCTCATTCCAATCAGTGGATTAGAAGAAGCAAATAAATTATAAACTAGTCAAAGATCCATCTTGTCTTGTTGGTTTTTAAAAAAAATGTATGTAAAATTAATTAAAACCCAGATGTTAATTTAACTTACTAATTTAAGCGGCAGAAAAAGAGCTTGGAATCACACCCACCATTGAAGCATATATCCAATCCTTGGTACTTAAAAAGACACTCGAAGCCATATCCTTAGAGCACAGAAGGAGCATTGACGAAGGATTAGCCCGAGAGGATATTATTACTGAGGCGATTGAGAAGCTATGTGGAGATGGAGCAAATGGAAGTGTTGAACCAGACGCAAGATAAACATGAAACACCATTAACCCTTAATAAATAAATTATAAGCGGCAGAAGCTCTTGATGTACAGTAATTGTCTGTAATGTTTAGCGAAAAAGGACAAATAGAAAATAAATTAAAATCAGACATCCATAGAAGAAATATGCTAGTAAGACATCACTTGTTTCATTTCAACACTAGAATAATTAGAGCGAATATAGTTTAACACAAACCTTTATGCATCAAGCAATATCCTCCCCACCTTTTATCTGTATGATATAACATATCAAACAAGCAAATTCTGATGACAAATCCCAACCCCTAAGTATGAATTACTTCGCTTTACGCCTGTATCTTGTTAATAAGTTGTTTGCAAGTACATATATCACAAGTAAGAAACATTCTTTTGTACATTTTGTAGAAGCTAGTTGAATTTCCATCTAATAGAAAATGTTTAATTGTAAGAAAATAGCACAAAGCGTCTTTGGTGGGTAATTCCGTACCTTTTGCTCTTGCAGTTTCGATGTGCGTAAACTAGTATTATACATCATGAGGGCGTAATAAGAACATACACGATATAAAAATTACCTGTATGAGTATCCTAGCTAAACCTTTGGAGGGATAAGTATTACTAAATTTAGTGAGAAAACAAACCTTGCTATTAGATGCAATCAAAGCATAAAGATGACAACTTTAACAAGTTTATTTAATATGGAAAGTTTTGTTTCTTACCTTTATCCTATCTGCAGACTACACCTCGTCACCATGTTGCACTACCAACCTTACAGTCTCATCGCAAGCGTCAGCCATTGCAACCTCCCTTCTTATTCCTCTGAGCATATTATTCCTTCTGTAATCGAAGGAGATGGCCTCGAAGGTTTTCTTCAAAATTGTTGATTGGATGTAAGCCTTTGTTTTGTTATCAATTCCTATCTTCTTGACGTGTTTTTTATGATAATTTGTTACTATGCCGTCCCACGTAATGACAAACGGTATAAGCTCTACTTCGCATTTATACATACTCGCTAATTCTTTCGCCAGCATATCATACTTCCTGTACTTTTCGGTCTCCTTTGTTTTTAGCAATGATTGTGACGTTATACCTACCTCTATAATGATTATTTTATTGTTGAGTTTGTCATGTATGAATATGTCGGGTTTGTTATAGCTTATTTTAACATCAGTAATTATATTCTCGTCATTTCTTATAGTGACATTGTCGTTGGTAAGTGACAACTTTAACAATAATAAAAACCTTACTTTGATGGTCGTTAAAAATCATAAGAGGTTTTGCTGATGGGTGCTTTTCGTTGACAAATATATGGGTAAGATATCGAGGTTTTACATTCAGCAGATGTGACTTGAGTAATCAGGTAGGGAATAATAAAAAAAATTATACAATTCTTTAAATATGAATTGAAGATGGTTACTATTAAGATAAAACACTATAATGATGACACTAATTCTTTGGCTAATGAAATGTAATAAGAGGGTGCAATACAACTTAACAATCTATATGCTTTAAGCTTTATATGAAAACACCGAATCTTTTACTTTCTCTCCGGGTTCAATATTATTTTTAGAAAAACACTAGAAGTGCACATCAATTTTATAACTAAGAAGGTAATTAAGCGTTTATTTGGTTATAAGTATTAAAATCTTTTGCAGATAAAACAGAGTAAGTTATCAATAAATGCGACAAATATACAAACTAAAACAGATTGTTTATTGGTAGCTTACCTACTTCCTCATGAAGGTGTATTAAATTTTAAAGTAATATGCAGACTGGTAAACCTAATACATCATAATTTCCAGTAAGTCGACCATAAAACGCTATTTTAGCATTGCAATACACCTTTCGTTAACCTTCTTTATTTGCTTTTTTGTATGCATTGTATTTTATGGGATTAAGCATTATCAAAATTGAGATTGTGCAACAAGATGTCTTTTCATTTGCTAGTGTAATTTTTCTTTCCTCGCGTTTCGCAAGTTCCTAGTATGGATCATTGACACGAAAAAAACTTTTCACCGGTAATTAGTTTAGATTTTGTATATTGGCGGGGTTTGCAATTAAAAAAATGCCAATATCCGTAAATCATGACTATTCTTTATGAATTTATTAACATAATTTTTAGGGACAAAAAACTTGTCTAAGGCACAAAAACCATAAGCCATAGAAAGAACGAAGCTTGGTAAAATCCACTTAGCTTGTATAATCAAGCAAAGGCCAACACCGCCAAAGGCAGAATGACTAGTTACATTTGCACCGGATATGCTTTTGGAATGTACAGATAGGTATTTATTGTTAGCGTTAAAAGTTCGGATAAGACCAAATTTATTGATTACAAAAAATATGGAATGGAATATTGCCAAATAACGTCTAAGTAAATATATAGCAGCATAATATTTCATTTGCCTAAACCCGCATAACTTACTCAGTTCATCAATTAAATGCCGCTAATTTATCATTTGACATTAAATATCCAAACAACGCATGGTCTAATTTGTATTTAGCGGTCCTTATGTATTATAATATGTGTGTATTAGATCAATGTAATTGTAACATAATCATATACATTGTTGTGTTTATGTATCTCTCCGGTTGTAGGTCTTTCAAAAAAGCTCAATTATGCAAAATGGAACTTACTTATTGATCTGTCATACTTTTAATTCCGTGATTATGGATATATACAAGTATTATCACCGTGATAGGCTAAGTTGTATTGCGTATAAGAGTTCATGATAAAATGTCTTATTGTAGAGGGACAAGCAAATGGTTGGCTTTTACACTAAACCAAATTTGTTTCTCTTTATTTATAGAATTTTTTAATCGGTCGTTTTGTTTAGGTTTAAAACATAAAATTCTGTTCCGCCAATATATCCCTTTCATTATATTTCCACATATAGGGGTAAGAGATGACCCAGAACAAGATGAAAGAAACAAGACAGGGATGGAGAACTGACTAACTTGAGGAGGGGGTTTTCCCAACTAGGTTTATGGTGTACTTATAGAGACATTTATACATTTGTAA
>JAHDVE020011012.1:0-176355 GCA_022606495.2 Halesus radiatus
TTGCGGTCATACACTGTAGCCGTATTATTTACCGAGCAGAACATTTTTTTCTAAATTTGAGATTTGCCAGTTGCGGTCATACACTGTATCCATATTATTTACCGATCAGAACTTATTCTCTAAATTTGGAGATTTGCCAGTTGCGGTCATACACTGTATCCATATTATTTACCGATCAGAACTTATTCTCTAAATTTGGAGATTTGCCAGTTGCGGTCATACACTGTAGCCGTATTATTTACCGATCAGAACATTTTTATCTAAATTTGAAGATTTGCCAGTTGCTGTCATACACTGTAGCCGTATTATTTACCGATCAGAACATATTATTCTATATTTGGAGATTTGCCAGTTGCGGTCATACACTGTAGCCGTATTATTTACCGAGCAGAACATTTTTTTCTAAATTTGAGATTTGCCAGTTGCGGTCATACACTGTATCCGTATTATTTACCGATCAGAACTTATTCTCTAAATTTGTAGATTTGGCAGTTGCTGTCATACACTGTTTCCGTATTGTTTATGGATCGGAACATATTTTTCTAAATTTGGAGATTTGCCAGTTGTGGTCATACACTGTAGCCGTATTCTTTACCGAGCAGAACATTTTTTTCTAAATTTGAGATTTGCCAGTTACGGTCATACACTGTAGCCGTATTATTTACCGATCAGAACTTATTTTCTAAATTTGGAGATTTGCCAGTTTCGGACATACACTGTAGCCGTAGTATTTACCGTTCAGAACATTTTTTTCTAAATTTGGAGATTTGCCAGTTGCTGTCATACACCGTAGCCATATTATTTACCGATCAAAACATTTTTCTCTCAATTTGGAGATTTGCCATTTGCTCTCCATATACTGTAGCCGTATTATTTATCGATCAGAACATTTTTCTCTAAATTTGGAGATTTGCCTGTTGCTGTCATATACTGTAGGCGTATTATTTACCGATCAGAACATTTTTTTCGAAATTTGGAGATTTTCCTGTCTCTGTCATACACTGTAGCCGTATTATTTACCGATCAGAACAATATTTTGTTAATTTGGAGATTTGCCAGTTGCGGTCATACACTGTAGCCGTATTATTTACCGAGCAGAACATTTTTTTCTAAATTTGAGATTTCCAGTTACGGTCATACACTGTAGCCGTATTATTTACCGATCAGAACATTTTTATCTAAATTTGAAGATTTGCCAGTTGCTGTCATACACTGTAGCCGTATTATTTACCGATCAGAATTTTTTTTTGTAAATTTACAGATTAGAATATTCTTATCTCAATTTCGAGATTTGTCAGTTGCTTTCATACACTGTATATTATTTACCGATCAGAACATTTTTTTCTAAATTCGGAGCTTTGCCAGTTGAGGTCATACTCGTACACTGTAGCCGTATTATTTACCGATCAGATCTTATTTTCTAAATTTGGAGATTTGCCATTTGCGGTCATACTCGTACACTGTAGCCATATTATTTACCGATCAAAACGTTTTTTTCTAAATTTGGAGATTTTCCATTTGCTCTCCATATACTGTAGCCGTATTATTTACCGATGAGAACATTTTTTTCTAAATTTAGAGATGTATCAGTTGCCGTCATACAATGTAGCCTTATTATTTACCGATCAGAACATTTTTTTCTAAATTTGAGATTTGCCAGTTACGGTCATACACTGTAGCCGTATTATTTACCGATCAGAATTTTTTTTTTGTAAATTTACAGATTAGAATATTCTTATCTCAATTTCGAGATTTGTCAGTTGCTTTCATACACTGTATATTATTTACCGATCAGAACATTTTTTTCTAAATTCAGAGCTTTGCCAGTTGAGGTCATACTCGTACACTGTAGCCGTATTATTTACTGATTAGAACTTATTTTCTAAATTTGGGGATTTTCCAGTTGCGGTGATACACTGTAGCCATATTATTTACCGATCAGAACGTTTTTTTCTAAATTCGGAGATTTGCCATTTGCTGTCCATATACTGTTCCCGTATTATTTACCGATGAGAACATTTTTTTCCAAATTTGTGATTTGCCAGTTACGGTCATACACTGTAGCCGTATTATTTACCGATCAGAACTTATTTTCTAAATTTGGAGATTTGCCAGTTTCGGACATACACTGTAGCCGTATTATTTACCGATCAGAACATTTTTATCTAAATTTGAAGATTTGCCAGTTGCTGTCATACACTGTAGCCGTATTATTTACCGATCAGAACATTTTTATTCTAAATTTACCGATTAGAATATTCTTATCTCAATTTAGAGATTTGTCAGTTGCTTTCATACACTGTAGCCATATTATTTACAGATCAGAATATTTTTTTCTAAATTCGGAGCTTTGCCAGTTGAGGTCATACTCGTACACTGTAGCCGTATTATTTACCGATCAGAACTTATTTTATAAATTTGGTGATTTTCCAGTTGCGGTCATACACTGTAGCCATATTATTTACCGATCAGAACGTTTTTTTCTAAATTTGGAGATTTGCCTGTTGCTGTCATATACTGTAGGCGTATTATTTACCGATCGGAACATTTTTTTAGAAATTTGGAGATTTTCCTGTCTCTGTCATACACTGTAGCCGTATTATTTACCGATCAGAACATTATTTTGTTAATTTGGAGATTTGCCGGTTTCTGTCATACTCTGTTGCCGTATTATTTATGGATCGGAACATTTTTTTCTAAATTCGGAGCTTTGCCAGTTGAGGTCGTACTCGTACACTGTAGCCGTATTATTTACCGATCAGAACGTTTTTTTCTAAATTTGGAGATTTGCCATTTGCTCTCCATATACTGTAGCCGTATTATTTACCGATCAAAACATTTTTCTCTAAATTTGGAGATTTGCCTGTTGCTGTCATATACTGTAGGCGTATTATTTACCGATCAGAACATTTTTATCTAAATTTGGAGATTAGCCAGTTGCTGTCATACACTGTAGTCGTATTATTTACCGATCAGAACTTATTTTCTAAATTTGGAGATTTGCCAGTTGCGGTCATACTCGTACACTGTAGCCGTATTATTTACCGATCAGAACTTATTTTCTAAATTTGGAGATTTGCCAGTTGCGGTCATACTCGTACACTGTAGCCTTATTATTTACCGATCAGAACATTTTTTTCTAAATTTGAGATTTGCCAGTTACGGTCATACACTGTAGCCGTATTATTTACCGATCAGAACTTATTTTCTAAATTTGGAAATTTTCCCGTTTCGGACATACACTGTAGCCGTATTATTTACCGATCAAAACATTTTTCTCTTAATTTGGAGATTTGCCAGTTGCTGTCATATACTGTAGCCGTATTATTTACCGATCAGAACATTTTTATCTAAATTTGGAGATTTGCCAGTTGCTGTCATATACTGTAGGCGTATTATTTACCGATCAGAACTTTTTTGTAAAAAAACGAATACCAAAACCGCATTACGATCGGTACAATCTTAAGAGTGTATTTTATTTTTTCCAATGTGGATTTATACATATATTCGTATCTACCTACTTCCATTTCCATATTTGTCATTTAATTCTGTAAGAAATACGCTACAATAAATAATCCAAATACCTCTTATAAATTATTATATGAAATGGAAATTTCAGTGGAAAAATTAAGGCTTTTCTTTTCTAGCTTACATATTTCCTTTAAATTTGAATACCTTTTATTTGGTATATCACGACACCAGACACTCAATAGTTTCAACCAAAACTATGATATCCCTTTCTCAGAGACAGTTTTTATACTTAGGACCAACATTGTTCAACATCATACCCAATACATGGAAAATGAAAAGTACAAACCTCCTGTGTAAACTGATCAATTTTTGGCTTCTCCATTTAGGAGGCTCAAAAGCGAACACATGCTGCTTGATAGATTTGTACAATTTTGAATAAAAACTTCATATGTAATTCATTATTACTCTACATTAAACTAAAAAAATGCATATCATACTTTAAAAACAAAAACAAAAAAAAGCTCAATTTTATTTATTAAATTTAACTTTTGTCCTAAAACGGGATTTATTCCTAGTTGGGAAGTCAAAGCTTTCTCAAATGTTTTTAAAAAAAAATGTATGTTCCAAAAAAATAACTATTATTATTATTAAATATTCACGGCATCAAAATTTCTGTTTTATGTAATTTCTTCTAAAGATTGGTATTCACTTTGTGGCGTCATTATTAATAAATTAATTAAAAAATACTTTGTATTCACCACTTTATTAATATATACATATCAACATGTTTCAAAACCGAAGCTTTCATCATCAGGAATATGTAGAAAACATATTATATAAATTTGTATTCTATACATTCCTGATAAGAAAGCTCCGCTTTCGAAACATGTTGATATGTATATATTAATAAAGTGGTGAATAAAAAGTAAATTTTAACTTATTTATTTCTATTTTATAAATTATTACTCACGAGTGCTTGTTCAAGTTAAGGATGCAGGAGATTTCCCTTTTTTGTATAAATTTGTTTGTATTGAATCGTGTATCAGTGTTATAAAAAATGAGCTCTAACCGTTTTCTGTTTTTGTTGTGTTACAGAGATCCCCAAGGTGATTCAGGCCGTGCAGGCTATGGAGGCTGTCGAGGCGCCGCCTGCCCGCGGTAAGTAAGTGCACCCCATTCATCATTCACTAGAACCACTTCACTGCTTTCTTCCTTCACAGCAAACTAACAACCCCTGTAAAATGTTGATAGATACTGTTAGTGATATAGCAAACGTCATTCCAATTTGGTACTATTTTCCTCAGATGGACTAATACCTGAGGCAAGTATTGTCGGTCACGGAGAATCTTCACTAACTAAATTTATATACTTTAGGAATTCTCACACGTGGTTTTACCAAACGGTGTTACGCATAATGTAGTATCATCAATTTATCTGTCATAGTGGTCTTAAGTCTAAAACCTTATTCCCGAGAGTGAAATGCAAAGGGGGGGTGAAGCGGCTGTGTATGTAGCCCGAATCCTTCCGATCGCGAACAAACGGAACGCACCACTCGAGGCCGCAGTGCGGCCTCGAGCATTTCTTACCGGCGGCGGGTACCGACTTGAGATGCTATTTGAGTTTTTTAGGAATAAAAAGCCCAATTTACTATATTATATATTGATTTTAGTAAAACTGATGAAAGGTTACACCATTCCTTTTTCTATTTTTTTCCAGAACGACTTGTGCAGTCATGTAGACATTTTGCAGTCATCTTTGGAGATCCATACCCGACGGGCGCTTGTAATCGGCTGAAGCCCGTGTTATCTCAATGTAGACAATTGGCCTCATTTATGTGGCCCATATTTCGAACGTTTACTCCATTTGTATACCTTAATGGTCGTAGCTAGTGGCGCGGATCAAACATTTGAATAGTTTGATAATTTAAAAAAGTTGTTCATTCCACCAAATATTGGTTCTGAATACTTTCAGATCGAGAGCACCGTCGTCATGTAATAAGAGCTCTTTTTTCATTACATTGGTTAACTCACTGGTAAACGAATCTTTGAATAATTTTACTATTATGCGTTCATTTTAATGTGAAAACTCTACTGGAAAAAATGTTTATTATGAAATATTTAATACCATTAGATTCTTTCCAAATTACAATTGCCTTTTCCGAAAAATGACGATCGAATATTGTTATATCACAGCATTATCTCATAATCCCTTTAATTTGATTTGCTTCCATTATTTCATATGTATTGTTTTGTAATTTAGATTTCTTTGTTAGAATGTATCAATGTAAATTACTTTAACGGTTGGAATCAGTACCCATTTTATCATCACCTGGTACCTTGATGAACACCCATAACGATTGAATGAAGATGTAAGGCGGATAATAAGTGTACGATATCCAATACGTACTTAACCAATATATTGGTTTAAAACTAGTGAATCTTTCGGCCTGCCTGTCCTGTAAAACCTTACTCGTCCCGGAGAGTTGCAAGAAAGTACCCATTTATTGATTTCATCTTAGATTCAGTACTAAAAACTATCCACCTTGTTATCATTGTTTACCATCAACGAACGTGTCCATTAGTGTATTCATTGTTTATAAATAAATTAATTAAAAATTACTTTGTAATCACCACTTTATTGATATATACATATCGACATGTTTCGAAAGCGATGCTTTCATCAGGAATATACGGAATACTAAAAAATAACAATCTCTTTTTTTGTATAAACTTTTCTTTAAAACAATGAAATAACTAGAATCTGAAAAGCTGAAGTTTTTCATTGTGCAGTCATCACTCACATAGGACTTAGCTTACTGAGTATTGAACCCACACTCCTCGGTTACTAAATTATGGAGTTGAGAAATATTGACTATTGTAAAAGCACACCTAGTGTGTTCTACTTCAAGGTTTGCCGCCCTCTAATATACATAAAATGTTGATGTTCCCCTCGCATTAATAGTGGACACATTATAATGATTAATGCTAGGGCGGTTTCACTGTCAAGCCAACGCCAGACCTCGAGTCTTGTGGACTGTTACAAGTAACGGGGAAGCCTTCCTCGTCAACCTCCAAGTCATGCCGTGTAACAACACTAGTTAATTACCATTCTACTACCTATATACACCGACATTCCTCGCATAACCAAACAGCAGACTATCCCCGATAATTTAAAGAATGTTTTGCATTGCTTTTAAGGTCTCCAATTTAAGTAAAGGTAATTTAAAACAATAATACGGCACGCACGAGCGAACAGGGGCATGGGATAAAGGAAATATGGAACTTCAGTGAAAAATATTATATATTCATATAGATCAACAAACGCCAATTCTGAATACATAACCTTCATTATGTATAATTATACAGAGAATTTATAAGTCGTCATTTAAAAGTGAATAAATAATCATCTCATCAAAACGCCTTGTTATATTGGTACCATTGTATTTGGAACATCTGACGTCACTTGTGCATTCTGTTTTTGGATTAGTATGGAAATTTTTATCTTTCGTTTTTGTTTTGTATTTTAAATATGTGTTTTCTAAGCTTTGGTGAAATTTAAACGTAATTTGGGTGACTTTAAGCTCTATAATTTTTATTCATTATAAAAAAAACTATTATTAATAACAGAAATTACAGATTCATAACCAAACCAATTGTCGATATGGATATTTTGGTAATATTAATGTTCAATACTACTATTATTCCTTGAGTTAAACATTCTAAAAAGGTGCATACTTTTCTAACTTATGTTTAGTTATGGTTTACTATGAATAGAATATAAAATTATGTACGCTAAAGTTCATCCTTGTTTTGACATTTGAAATTCAAAACTGGCCGGCCATAAATTTGGAGCGTTTTGGCGGCCTTTGAAAAATTGAAACCTTGAAAATTATTTTAACTATGAAAACTAAATTTAGAAAAAAAACGAAATATACAGGTATTTAAGTTTGAACGTCATTATTGTAAAAATTGGACTGGAGTTACTTATTAAGAATGCAGAGATTGTTACGTCATTTCTACTGCAGATATTATCTATCAGTATGTATGGCAACTGACGTACCCCGCTGAACCCAAAATTCAGCACAGCTGTCTGTGATCACTTCATTTTATTGTTTTTCCTATATTCTTTTAGACTGTTAATATATGTCTGCACACCTCAGTTTTCATTTATAATTCCGCATGTCAAAAATTAAGTTTGGTCACGATATTATATAATGTTTAAAAGTACAAGAATTCAAGCTCTGTTGTAAATAATTTAGCTACTCAATGTAGAAGAAAGGCAATATAGAATAATTAAAATTAAAACATCGACAATCTGTGAATTTCCCGAGATGAATGCTGGAATTTTATCTTGTTCTATCATAAATGCGATATTTTTTTGCCAGTTCGGAGGCTCAAAATTCCGGTTAATTAAAAAATACTTTCATAATATTACTGAATTATCATTTCATGAGTATTCGGGGTATTTTTGTTCCAACGAAATCGTTTTTAGAGGCCTTGGAGTATCTACGTTTCTGATGTTCACGTGCATTGCATGAGATATGCCAATGCAATGATTTTAAAAGCTTCAGAGTCTCTACGTGTCTGATGTTATGTGCATTATATGAGATAGGCCAGTGCAACGCTTTTAGAGGCTTTGGAGTATCTACGTGTCTGATGTTCACGTGCATTACATGAGATATGTCAATGCAATGATTTTAGAGGCTTTGGAGTATCTACGTGTCTGATGTTCACGTGCATTGCATGAGATATGCCAATGCAATGATTTTAAAAGCTTCATAGTCTCTACGTGTCTGATGTTCACGTGCATTGCATGAGATAGGCCAGTGCAACTCTTTTAGAGGCTTTGGAGTATCTACGTGTCTGATGTTCACGTGCATTACATGAGATGTGCCAATGCAATGATTTTAAAAGCTTCAGAGTATCTACGTGTCTGATGTTTACGTGCATTGCATGAGACGGGATTTGGTGGATTCATAGATGCAATGCTTACTGCACTGAAGATGACTCGAATGCCGAAACTTAATGGAATTATAATGTTTCTATTGTGGTACTGACATTTCGTGGTGGAATTTCATTATAACAATTTCTTAAAATGATTTAAAACGTTCATTCACTTTGATCCGTACCAGTTTCAGCCTATCACGGCCATCTTCAGACTGGTATAATTTTTCCTTAAACTGTGGTATATTTATCATATATATATATATCAACCTTTTATTATATTTATTTATTTTTTTGTAACAAACAAACAACTTTTAATACATATATATATACAAAGGAAGTTTAAAAAAAGGTAAGCCAACAAAGTTTCTTCTGATAACAGTGGTTAAAAACAGATGTTTTATTTATGTAACTAACAAGATAAAGAAAAAACTAAATAAATGAATGAAGGGGGCAGAGGAAGATACTCTCGATATATTTTACACTCGTGCATCAATCTGCGGTCGTACGTATTACTTCGGTTCGATATTTATATTAAATAAATAATAATAATAATTGGATGATTTGTATAGCGCCGTTTTTGTGAAAAATTACCTCAAGGGCGCTGTACAAATATTTCTTAACTAATTGTGTACAGATACAGAAAAACATACTTACCTGGCAGGTCGCTTCAGATGAAAACAGTTTTATTAGAAAATTTATTTATAGAGATGATAGTTTTACATGGTTATTTGTTGCTCCTTTTTTATTGATGTTACATTTATTAGAAGATTGGTGGCACAAGAAGAGTTGGTATTTATTGAGATACTTATAATTTTAGGACTGGAAAGTATTCATAAAATTAATTTTAGGACTCCAAAATATCTATAAAATTACCTTAAAAAGCGTAAGAAGCTTTTAATAAATATTAACTTTTTATTTTTTATTTTACACTTTGCTTATTGACAGTGTTGCGGGCTGTGGACGCATTTGCCGCACCGATGTGTGAATTTTTTTATTTTATTTATTTAATGACTTTAGGTAACTACTAACCGGCTAGCCTAGCTAATCAATTTACAGGTGAATTTCTTCAATTTATGGATACGATTGTCTGAAAATATGTGTTTTAAGTTTAATTCTGAATTCTGTTGAGTCTTTGATAATTCTTAAGTCATGCGCCAGTTCATTCCAGGCTTTAGGTCCTGACACTCCGAAAGCACGATCCCGAACTTAGTATTAGGTGTGGGCTTTGGTTTCTTTAACCTGCCGATAGCTGATGACGATGCTGACCTAAGGGTGGACTGCCGTGAGTTGGTATTTTCGGGAATACACAGTTCTGATAAGTAAGCCGGAGCCATTCCGTTAAGTGACTTAAATACCACCCAGCAGAGCTTGAATTGGATTCTTTCAGGACATTTGAGCCAGTGGAGATTTTTTTTTGTTTTTGCATGCAAATGCATTATAAAATCACCTTGATAGAAACACACAGATTTTACAAAAGAAGTTAAATACAAAAAAATACAAAACATCTTAAACCCTACAGAATGTAAAATCAGGATAAGGCAACACTGATTAATAAAATTTATCTAAAATTTCGTTTACCTCCCCAAATACCCCAAAAACTGTACCTGTGTGAAGATGGTCGTGATAGGGTGAAAACGGTCAGGTCAAAAATAATAAGCGGATTTTTTTAAAAATCGTTGTAATGACATTATGCCGCGGAGAGAAAGAACAGTCAGTACATTCTGCTTCTAAGACGGTGACACACATTTTTTTTGTTATTTTCTTACCCGGGAGAATTTTAAGAAAGCCGAAAAGGAAATTGGAAATATAATTAAGAAAGCTGACAAGAATAATAAAAGAAGCCAACGGCTCCCGGCGGAGAGTGGTGGTTGAGAAGGGGGCGGGGAAGAAGGGGCTAGAACGCAACTTCCATTATATCTTATTCCACGCCTTACACTAAGTGTCCTTCCCGTACTTTTGTTTTGTAAAGGAACTCCAGTGAAAAATATTATGGTTTTAAACATATACAAGTATATATTCATAAAGATCAGATAACGCCGATTCTGAATATATTACTTTTATTAATTATACGTAGAATTTGTAAATCGTTATCTAAAAGTGAATATAAAATCATCGCATCGAAACACCTCGTTATGTTGAAACCGTTGCATTTGGAAAATCTAACGTCTCTTGCGCGTTCTGTTTTTGGATTAGTATGGAAAATTTAATTTTTCGATTTTGTTTTGTTCTATCGTTGCTGTTCAATATAAAACTATTATTAAGGGGGCACAGTCAAATAAGGCGCTAAACGTCACTTCGCAGTATGCTAACGTAAGCAATACAACACATAATTTATCTGCAACTTCTTAACAGAAAGTTACGAAAGTGTCTAAGGTTTTCAGTGACGTAAATTCTTAAACTGCAATCTTTTACATTATATATGAAATATCTACTGTAATTTTAAGTAAAACGCTCGACAGTGCCTTCGCCATTATGTTAACTGCACCCATTACAAACATGTTTAATTAAAATCCTTCCACAATATCAGAGTAAATAAGATCAAGAACCAAGAGCGTTTATTAAAAATAATTCAGTAAATGTAGATTTTCACTGTAATTCCCTCAAAGTTCATGAATTTTTAAATTCAGTTCCGTCATAGAAAAAACGTATGAGAATATCCGGTCCGCGCGATTGTAGATAAAACGATTTATTTCGCCGGAGTAAATCAGTTGTGAGAAGTCCTTCAAAGCGAGCGGATGTCGATTTGAAATTCGATATTTCTGTCTGTTTTATTACGAATAGCTGGGAAGAGAGGTGTTTAACTGCCACCGGAATGTAGGAATTACGTATTTTCGATTTGTTGTACACACAATTTCTTTGCAACGTTCTTTAAGATGGTCCAAAAAGTGATTAATTTATTATGCGGCACAATATAAAAGACCTGCGCACTGGAAAAAAACTGACGGACGTGGTACAGATCTACAAGATTATATCTTTGCAGGCTGTCAAAAGCAAAACTAATGAATGAACGAATTATTTTTTAAATCTTAACATTTTTTGTGCCCATATAATTTACAATCTTGACGCCCCCGACTGCATATATAAGTATGCCGATCTGGGCCTATCAAAATCCATAGTTTTAGCGACTATCTTGAATTTCTAGATATTCACACCGATTTGGTTAGAAAGCGGCGTAAGTCATGTTAGGGGGGTGCTGAAGTCAAATTTAATGTCAACCTGAGTAATTTCGATAGTCATTTTTAATTTTGAGTTCTCTACCGATTTGGTTCAAAATCGGAATGTTCAATACCGAAAAATTACTCCTTCACTGTCAAAATTGACCAAAACACTAAAAAATTGCGAAGAATGACAACTTACAAAAAATTTGCATAATTTAGAACCGCTGTATCTCGGACACTATTAAGTCCTTAGAAACGTATTTGATTTCAAATTATAGCATATTTGGTCTACTTTGCTTGGGGGAGGGGCAAGGGGAAGATAGAAGACTTTTGTGAAAATACTCCCTGTTATAGGTATTATTCACCTGCAAAAATTTCAGTTTTTCTTATTGCCTTCATTGACTGGACTACTGGTGAATTGTATTCAAGCTTATTGTCTGCGTCTGGAGTGGGTTGTAAATCTTTGTTATCTACCTATGTTATATTTTTACTGCTGTTTAGTATACAATATTGAAGGGCGTTTCTAAATCCCAAAAATTATCAAAAGACAAATAATTCTTATTCCCGTTTAATAAACGGGATCTAATTCGCATCCGCCATCTTGGTTCCTAAGTTAAATGTAATAGTCGGATTCCTTAACCATTAATAAAAACCAAAGCCATTGAAAGAACAGCCATATAAAAAAGCATCTAATTCATTTCAACCATCTTGAATCCACAAGTGGACAATCGAAAATCGGATTCCTTGATTCAAAAACCATGAAAATAATTCCCTATGTCAAAAACTGTGCTTACAAGTATTTCTGAGCAGGTGATTCACGTTACCCATTTCTATAATATTTCCGAAGCAAAAATAAAAGATTATCATGTGAAGAAATAAATACGTAAATAGTAACAAAAAAAAATATTTTGTGAAAGGTACTTTGTATGGGTACTGTCAATTATTAATATATTATATACAAAATTTAAAAAGAAAACATATTCTCATCATTTACCCTAACCTATACCAACAGATCGACTTGCTTTACTTTGCAGTAAGCGGCAAAAAATCCTCCCTTTTCCGACTGCTAAGTTAAGTCTGTCAAGCTTCTATTAATTTATTGTTATAACCGAAAAAAATATAGAGCAAATGTTTTTTGTTTCGTATTGCATCAATACGCTGAACATTTTTTTTAATCCGGCGTGGTCTACATTATCCACATTTCCCCAATCCTGCTGCCGGATCGTGGTGGTCCGTGGTTTTGAATTTGAGGCCTAAAATTCCTAACGGCAGTGAATGCGCGGTCTTATACTGGACCCTTAATGATATAAATTAGAGTATTCATGAGCAAACCAATTATAATAATGTTAATTCTCAATACTATTATTATTCTTTAAATTAAAGTTTCTAAAAAGTAAATAATTTTCTTGCTTATGTTTAGTTATGGTTTACTATGAATAGAATATAAAATTATGTACGGCAAAAGCCCATCCTTGTTTTGACATTTGAGATTCTAATCTCAAAACTCATCTAAACCGATCGGCCATAGATTTTGATCATTATGGCGGGATTTGAAAAATTGATTTTTTGAAAAATATTTCAACCATGAAAACTAACTTTGGAAAGAAAACGAAATACACTGGTATTTAAGTTTGAACATCGTTATTGATAAAAAATTGGAATGTAGTTTCTTATTATATGTAAACATTAATGATTAACACAAACGCCGACAATTGTTTTATGATCTCGCAGTGGGACCATCCCTCTGCTCCCGGGAGTAGGCTGCCAGCAAGGCTCTCTGATTCCGTGATCATTATTAGTATTATATGTAAATAATAATGATTAACACAAACGCCGACAATTGTTTTATGATCTCGCAATGGGACCATCCCTCTGCTCCCGGGAGTAGGCTGCCAGCAAGGCTCTCTGATTCCGTGATCATTATTAGTATTATATGTAAATAATAATGATTAACACAAACGCCGACAATTGTTTTATGATCTCGCAGTGGGACCATCCCTCTGCTCCCGGGAGTAGGCTGCCAGCAAGGCTCTCTGATTCCGTGATCATTATTAGGTATTATATGTAAATAATAATGATTAACACAAACGCCGACAATTGTTTTATGATCTCGCAGTGGGACCATCCCTCTGCTCCCGGGAGTAGGCTGCCAGCAAGGCTCTCTGATTCCGTGATCATTATTAGTATATAGCAAATAATAATGATTAACACAAACATAAAACAATTGTTTATGATCTCGCAGTCGGGACCATCCCTCTGCTCCCGGAGTGGCTGCCAGCAAGGCTCTCTGATTCCGTGATCATTATTAGTATTATATGTAAATAATGATTAACACAAACTTCCCGCCGACAATTGTTTTATGATCTCATAATTAAGGACCATCCCTCTGCTCCCGGAATGGAAGCTGCCAGCAGAAGCTCTCTGATTCCGTGATCATTATTAGTATTATATGTAAATAATAATGATTAACACAAACGCCGACAATTGTTTTATGATCTCGCAGTGGGACCATCCCTCTGCTCCCGGAGTGGCTGCCAGCAAGGCTCTCTGATTCCGTGATCATTATTAGTATTATATGTAAATAATAATGATTAACACAAACGCCGACAATTGTTTTATGATCTCGCAGTGGGACCATCCCTCTGCTCCCGGGAGTAGGCTGCCAGTAAGGCTCTCTGATTCCGTGATCATTATTAGGTATTGTATGTGGTGGTTTCCGTTACCGTCTACGTAACAGTTCTACAGTCAGGGATCATGAAACCCCAATTCGGGAATGTTGCCTAATGAAAGGAAACGGAAAGGAAGGGAGAAGAGTTCGGAATTACTTATAACATTTACTAATATAGATATTTATATTTTTGTATTTATTAATTTATTTGAGCCCCGAAGAGGCTTTTACATAGATAGTACATCTTTACATAAATAGCATATCTTTGCATAAACAGTACATCTTTAAATAAATAGTACACCTTTACATAAGTAGTACGTATTTACATAAATACTACATCTTTGCATAAATAGTACATATTTATAAAAATAGTACATATTTATAAAAAATAGTACATCTTTACATAAATTGTACATTTTTACATAAATTGTACATCTTTACATAAATTGTACATCTTTACATAAATTGTACATCTTTAAATAAATTATTCATAATTACACTAATAGTACATCTTTCATAAATAATAGTACATATTTACATAAATAGTACACGAGAGGTGAAATAATAAAAAAATTGCAATACATAAAAAATAGAAGAAATAAAAATAGAAGAAACATAAATTAAAAATGCAGTGGTCAGGCAGTTTAATAGAAAAAACAACAGAATGTTTATGAATATGGTCGAAATAATTATTTGATATGGTCCACAAAATTCACCAAATTAACGTTAAAGACGTCAATATCACGTAAGTATTTTTTTCCCATAGTGAGGAACAGCTGTATCGGGAATGGGCAATGCAGTTGTGTTTATGTATACTGCACTGTAATAAAGTATTTTATCGAGTTGTTCTTGTGTGTGGAGGTTTACGAGTTGCAGGAGTTCGGAACAGTCGAATTTGGAGTTTAGTATTTTAAACAAAAAAGTTCAATCGTTTACATATTACGCGTCTATTTTCTAATGTACGAGTATATATTTAATATGCAATTCATATCGCTTTCATTTCATACCATATATTTTCGATTCTGTATCATGGTTTGATTTAAAAAAAACACGTCAAAGACAAAATATTGCGTGAACTCATCTTATCTAGGCTAATTGTAACTCACCCCTTCTCCCCTTGTGCTCACGGTATGTGTTCACATATGGGAATTTATTAAATCTGATTTTACTGGTATTTAATTGACGACTTTTTTCCCACGAAGGTCAAGCTTCTATCTTATTATACTAATTTGTATACTTTTACTATAAAATTGATGAAAAATATTTCATTTCATTTTAATAATTGGTTGAAATAATGTTTACCCCGACAATACCTATTTGTGAGATTTTTGTCATCTTGAAAAAAAATGCTTTTGTCAATATCACTTCATCATCCCGAGCAACACTTTGTTTTTTATTTATGAACGATACAGGATTAAATTATTTTTTTTTTTTAAATAATCTAAGAAATATTATTTCTTTTCTTATTTTTATATAATATTTTATTAGGCAAATGGGTATGTGAAAAGGTGTTTTATATTCTCCAAAAAATGTTGTTAGTTCCCTAGGCGAATGGTACATAATCTTTCCTTAAAAAAAATTAAAGTAAACATTTATTTATACGCCTAAAAAGGTACATAACGGTGATATAATGAAACATAAATATAAAGTGTACTCGTACATAGGAGACTATCTGTTTTATATTGCAAAATTATAATAAATCCAGATGTTATTATAAAGTAAGTAGACCCATTTATAAAGTAGGTATATATATGAATATACAAATATAAGGATATCTATAACTGTAATTACAAGTACAATGAAGAATAATAAAATGAAATACAATATTCATGTAACACTAAAATAACAGACTAACATTACAGTAACAGTTCAATACTTCCAACTTTGTTAAAGATATCCGCAGGACAATATTTACTACCGAGGCTATTCAGTCTCTGTGTGGACGAGTTACAGGCAAAGTTAGTACGAAATACACGTAGTTCTTCATGAAATGGAACTACCATATACTTGTTGCATTTCTACTAGATTAGGTACTCTGAACATCATCATTTCTAACAGGTCCGGAGTATCAAATTGTGCATGTATTATTTTATGCAAACGGAGTAAGTGATTAACAATTAAAAATTAATAAGCGATCCTAATATAACATTAATTAATAAAGTAAGGAAAATTATGTATTCCCTACTTCTCAGTATGTTCACATTATCAAAACAATACAACACATTTAAATAAATCAATTAAGAAAATATTATCATTTAAATATGGGGAAACACATTATAAATGTAAATTTTAATTATTTCCTAACTAAATCGATTTTACGGATGATAAAACATTATTTTTAAAAACCCGTCCAAATTAGAATTGGGTGAGAGTAAATTAAATCATATAAATAAGCCGTCACAATGTGGATTAACTGCAGTTTGAAAATGGCCTTGAACGCCGAAACAGCTGTGACATTAATAAAAACTAAAAATACTTGCAGAACTTAATAATAACATTATTAAATTTGTTTTAAATTAAATTAAATAGAGTTCTACGAATTAAACACAAAAACAATTAATATGACAATTCTCGAATCGGATAATTTTTTTTCTTACAAGGAAATTTAAAAGATAATCATGTTTAATCTGTTCTGAGGGTTTACCTAATTTATAGTTTATGAATCTCAAAAATGTCTGTTGTACTCTGTCAATTTTATTTATATGGATTTTATAATGTGGACTCCAAAGGGTAGAATTAAATTGTAAGTGACTTCTAACCAGTGTGAATTTTGAATAGAAATATTAATTTTAATTCACAAGTTGTTCTTAATACAAAACTCAACATCTTCACAGTTTTGTTTGTTGTGCGGAGCAAAGATAAAGTTATTATTGGCATTGGTCCCAGGTGAGACCCCTGGGGTACTCCACTGGATGCCTCAAATAGACCAAGTGGTAGTTTTGTGTCTATACTGTGTTTTCTCGAATTTAGATAGCTTGCCAACCACCTCAAGATATTACCACTTAATCCATTGCCTTTAGTTTGCTTCTGAGTATTACACGTGAAATGTCTACCTAAATCAACTTTTATTGTTATTACTAAGTTTTTAAAGGATTGTTTTTTTTTCATTATTGTTACAGCTGTTTCAGCTTTCGACATTTTCAAACTGTAGTTAGGTCTCGTACCCGTGTCTTACCCCAATCCCCCAGATTAACCAGAACTAATTAATAATAACACTATTAAATTTCATTTACTTTAAATTAAATAAATGGAGTCCTTTGAATAATATCAAATAATCTTTGTTCCAATCTGTACGTTTCGAATAATATCAATTAACCTTTGTTCTAATCTGTACACTGGGATTAATTTGTTTATCATTAGCGGAATCTTTTATAAGGTAGGGAATTACAGCCTGGGGACTTTCCTGTAAAACAAACATCAATCGTGTTCAATCAGTGTGAAATTCATTGGTTAAATTATTAACTCATAAAAGTTTATACAAACAAAGGCATAATATTCCATACTTTTATCAGTCTCAAAATTCTTTCAGTAAGATTAATTCTGTGGTACAAAATTATTTTTCCGCACATTAATAACCCTATATATAATACAAATAGACTGGAGCACACTTACAATACTCGTCATAATTTCAATTAAGGATTAATGGTTCCTAAGCATACAAACAAATATGGACAAAGAACTTTACATCACATGATTCTTAGCTGTTTAAATATATTACCCGCTGAAATAAAAAATAAATAAAAACTGTATTAAAACTAAGCCGTTAATAAATACTCGTACATTGTCTCGGCGCTCTCGTAGCTGCCGGCTGCTTTTTATAATCGCTCCTAGTTTATCTGGGAAATATTGGGAAGGTCTTAATTTTTCCGGTATTAAAATAGCGTAAAATAACCGCAATAATTAATTGGCTACATTTATAAAAATCATATAATTTTAGTGTGGCCGTTTCGGGCTTAAATCAAGTTTATAATAAAAAATCAAATAATAACTCAAATATTTTAAGTTCAAATCTATCACGTTGTTCTAAATTAACCCAAAAGCATCGGTCGGTCGAAAGCGTTCACCACATGTGCTTGTAAAAAGACCTTTGCCTGTTAAACGACTAGTGAAATGTCCAAAGTGAGTGATTTACAATGGTATTCTTTAACTATGGTGATTGAAAACAATATCGTATACGACCGGGCTACACTACTCAAACTTAATGGTGAATGTGTTATTTTGGACCCTTTAATAGCTGCAAAGATATCGTTGTATAACCTTGAATGTCGTACCACAACCGCAACTCGTAAAATTAGATTTCGTGGCTGCCGAGAAAGGCGCAATAGGAAAAAACATTTGACGAGAAGATCTTCTGCTGTCATGGTGACCTAAGTTCTGACCTCCAGTCCACGGAGCAGATCCGGCGCATCATGCGGCCACGAACGTGCCCGCCCAGGCTGCTCTGCGACCTGCTGTGGTCCGACCCCGACAAGGAGACCACCGGCTGGGGCGAGAAATGGACGACACGCTGATATACTCTTTCCAGATCCTGAAGCCGGCCGACAAGCGCCATCTGGTGTACGTGCAGACCAACACCAAGCGTCCCATCACGCCGCCCAGGGGCGTCACCAACAAAGACGATTTGAGGGCCCTATGGATCAGTGCCCCCGGCCCCCGTCCTTACCCGCCGCCCAACTTCACATAACTCCTGAATGTAAAACTATGTACCTTGTTTTGCCGAAGCGATCATTTCAAAATTTCTTTTCTAGTGTATCTATCAACGGTCTACTCAAAGTGTCCCCTTTTAAGAGTATTCTGTGTTATATATCCTAAAAATATGAATAATTAAATCATTGTCTTAGCTTAAATACATTCTTGAATATAATGTAAACAATCACTCCATCATTTGTATTAGCGTCTTGCAATATATCGTAAGGAATAAATACAGTTAGCTTCTTTTTTTTCAATTTAACATGTATGGAAACTTAGACCAAGTCGTATTTAGTTTTGATAATTTAACTGCATTCCTTTATATAGTCTATAAATAATGTATAATGATAGCCTGTAAAAAAATGTCATAGATGTAATATAGGAATAATGTAAGAGTAGGAAGTAAGATTTGTACAGCGCCCTTGAGGTGATTTTTCACAAAAACGGCGCTATAAAAATCATCCGATTATTATTATTGCCTAACAAGTCCAACAGAATGTCTGTACAAACTAAAAACTTACCTTTTCAGACTTTCATATCTTTAAATTGAATATACCTGCGAGTACCACTCATATAATTCCTACGTATATCCTAATTACAATGGTCTTATTTTATTAAAATTATTCAAAGCCTCACTCCAATCTATTTCTCATCGAGGGAAGAATCATATTTAGGAAGATAAATTCTAATCAACCCCCATACTGTAACCACCCTTCATAAAATATGCCTTTCCTTCCCTAAAAAACAAGCAAGTACATAAATAATTATTAAAATAAATACCATGATTAAGAGGAACGGCTGCGCTGCCTGTTTTATACATAACCTAATTTTGGATTTGAGAAATGGCCCATATTACATAATGTAAAAAGAAATAAATAAGTTAATTCTCCGTACTTCATACTTTTTGATGAAAAAAAGATCATTAGGTTTAGGTGAGTATTTTGGCCTCAAATCCAAAATAATGTTGTGTATGAAACAGGCCGCGCAGCCGTTCCTCTTGAATAGTGTCTCCAAGGACGTGTATTGTGTTTTTCAATATTATGTCCTTTCCGCGCAGAACCATACTTAAATTTCGCTAACAAATAGTTTTTATCTCAAGGCTAACCATATGGCAGTATAATATTTTCTGCCTGTATATAAAATTAATAATATGCATATATTTTAACGCGGCATCACGTTAATTTGACAAATATAGTTTGGTACATTACAGATCGATGAACTGCTGAATGCGATTTTTTAGACATAACATGTAATAATAGTTTGTCTATAATTAGTGATAAAATAGAGCATTGGAAAAATACACGTATATTTGTACAGCGCTCTTTAGGTTATTTTTCACAAAAACGGCGCTATACAAGTCACCCGAGTAGTATTGCCGATTGTCTTAAAATATCACTTCACGAAAACAGCTAAATATTTCAACTTACCTTACATCGTGCATAACCACGTCTCTATTCTCCGATCCAAGAAAATATCCCGTCTGGTTTAACCAGGCGTGCACGGGTGACCTTTTGTCACAGCAACAGTTTTGTCACTATTTCAAAATCTATATAAATCCATTAAAAGTCACTCTAATGTCACGTCGCTACATGCGCGCCATTCTGGATTCTTAAACAATGCCCTTTTCAGCTTGCGATAGAAATTAAAAAAAAACGAACTTTAAAATGTGATTTCATAAGAAAAAAGAAACATTTTACTGAATCAAAAGTTGATGCATATCCAGCAAAATAATATGGTAAATAAATCCCCAAGTTAAAATTGGATAACTTCAGTCAGACGTTCCGTTTAATTTCACGAACACAAATAATTTTAAATGTTTTCCATCTTATTCAATTTCCTCCCGCCGAAATGCTTTCCATGGACAAAGGCCATAGAGAAGGTTTGCATACATATTGCATCAGTATTACCAGTAATTGGTTTTGGAACCCGGAATGCCGCGGAACTTTCAAAAGTACCGACTAACGTTTAAAGAAAAGGGGGAAAGTTTTTGGTAACTTGACTCCTATCCGCGCTATAAAGGCGTCTTTGCGGATTTACGGTTTTATTTATTGCTGGCTTTAATGCTTGAGTAATGGGTATTCATTTATAATGTACGAGTAGTAGGTACGTTCTTTAGAAATGTAATCGAGATATTTTCAGGGTTTTATAGGTTCTAACCTGGAAATTTACCAGTACATCTTTATCGTCTTAATATTATTGTAAATGAAAAGAATTCTGTGAGTATAGAACTAATTAGTAGAGTATTTTAACTAATGACTCTAAATAACTCAGGGTGTGAGCAAATCCCTAAGGTGCATTTGTTAATAGTTAGTTTTTCATTCTGATTTAGCTGATGCAACATTAACAGGGGTTAATTGCAAATCTACAACTATTGTATCAATAAAGATCTTAAGTATGGCGCCATAAAGTAACAATTAAATGAAGCTCAAGAGAGCTAGTAAACCGGGGAAATCTAGATACCAACTCACTAGTATATTGTTGTTTTGTAATACAGTAAACCGGGGAAATCTAGATACCAACTCACTAGTATATTGTTGTTTTGTAATAAAGTAAACCGGGGAAATCTAGATACCAACTCACTAGTATATTGTTGTTTTGTAATAAAATGGCTTAAGGAAATCTAGATACCAACTCACTAGTATATTGTTGTTTGTAATAAAAAAGTAAACCGAAATCTAAATACCAACTCACTAGTATATTGTTGTTTTTGCTTAATAAAAGTAAACCAGGAAATCTAGATACCAACTCACTAGTATATTGTTGTTTTGTAATAAAGTAAACCGGGGAAATCTAGATACCAACTCACTAGTATATTGTTGTTTGTAATAAAATGAAGCAGGGGAAATCTAGATACCAACTCCTTATTATATTTATTTGTTTGTAATAAAATGGAAATCTAGATACCAACTCACTAGTATATTGTTTTGTAATACAGTAAACCGGGGAAATCTAGATACCAACTCACTAGTATATTGTTGTTTTGTAATAAAGTAAACAGGGGAAATCTAGATACCAACTCACTAGTATATTGTTGTTTTGTAATAAAGTAAACCGGGGAAATCTAGATACCAACTCACTAGTATATTGTTGTTTTGTAATACAGTAAACCGGGGAAATCTAGATACCAACTCACTAGTATATTGTTGTTTTGTAATAAAGTAAACCGGGGAAATCTAGATACCAACTCACTAGTATATTGTTGTTTTGTAATAAAGTAAACCGGGGAAATCTAGATACCAACTCACTAGTATATTGTTGTTTTGTAATAAAGTTTTGCACTTTGATCTAATTGACCGTGAGATGATTTAGGTTTGTTTTCTACACATAAAGATCCACTTTGACAAATTCTCCATAAACCCACAACAACAAAACACAACCGTAATTGTAAAACCCTTCCTTATTTCTTCCATTACATGGAGCAGGTAACAAACAAACATACGAATTCTAGCTTTATATCAAATGATTTTCTGCCCGACTAACTTCAGACAACCCCAACCCTTACCCGATCTCCACAAATGATTACAGTGGATTAATTTTAATGCGGTTTCGATCGAACCCTCCCTTAGTTACTATAAGTTGGATTCTTTTCCTCCGTGCCTTCTCGTTCCTTTTACGCGATGTCGGTTCATTCTGTGTTCATCTCGCGCTGGTGAATTGCGATCAAATGAATCGACGAATCGAGAAATTATCTGAAAGATGTGAGAACAGCGCTACGGCGGGCTACCGATACGTTAACAAGGGGCTTAGGGGCTTACTTAATCTCACAGCTACTCGCGGTGTCCCGGGGAATTTCTATAGCATACCTTTAATGAGGTATGCTGCAAGGCTGAAGGGAGTGGCAAATGAATTGTATCATTCATGAAAAATACAGAAAAATCACCATTTAGTCTCCAATCTCCTGCTATAAGAAATAGTCTGAAGCAATTACTCGGATGACCTCAAACAGATTGAAGCTGAATTTTTCTGAACCGCCTCTAGCCGACGTCAGCATATGATTGATTAAAATTATTTTTCTATATTAAAAAACCTTTGTAACTTTTTTCCACTTACTTATTTTCGACCGGACCGGTTTCACTCTATCACGGGCATCGTCATACTGGCACAATTAAAATTAAATCTACGGTATATATAGCATCGATGTCAGGAGTGAGTCCCCCTGCTTAAAAAGGTTACCGATGGATGGGTGACGTAATCTCAGATAAATGGCCTCGGCGTACAACTCGTGGGAAGTCGTTAGCTGTCATCTTTATCTATGGAAAAAACGCATTCAACCCGACACGGAATTTTCGCCGACAGATATAGAATTACATAGGTGCTCGATGGCAATCAGACATTATGTCACATTGCGAATAAGGAATTCCAGTACACTTTTTTTTAAATCAACAATGACGTTCAAACTTAAATACCGGTATATTTTGTTATTTTTCTAAAGTTCCTTTTCATAGGTAAAATGATTTTCAAAGTTTCAATTTGTCAAAGCCCCTCAAAACGCGCTTATAATAAACCATAACTAAACATAAATAATAAAATGATGTACCTTTTAAGAAACTCGAAGAATAATAATAGTATTGAGCATTAACATTATTATAATATCCGTATTGATAATTGGTTTGCTCATAAATACTCTAATTTATATCATAATAGTTTTTTTTATATTGAATCACAATTATAGAGCTTAAAGTCACCCAAACTAAGTTTAAATTTCGCAAAAGGAAAACAAAATCGATTAATAAAAATGCCCATACTAATCCAAAAACAGTATGCTCATTAGACGTCAAATGTTCCAAATGCAACGGTACCAATATAACAAGGTGTTTAGATGAGATGATTTTTTATACACTTTTAAATAGCGATTTGAATTCTACGTATAAATATATACAATAAAAGTAATACATTCAGAATCGGTGTTTGCTGATCTATATGAATAAGTAGTTTTAAAGGCATAATATTTTTCACTGGAGTTCCTTATTACGAAATCATATTAATGAAGCATCCACAATGTGTAGTCACATGAAAAAAAAGTATATATATTATATTTATAAATGAGGGTCATTAAATTATTTTATTTTTACTTAAATAACAATTTTAAATAATGAATCTACGTTTATCGACTAGCCCGATTAAACCTTAATTAAGTAATTGATTTAACTGTGCGGTTAGGTATTTACAGGATCACCTTGTATCTGTTCTAATCTAATGATACATCTTTTCTTTTTTCGAGGGCGTGAAGATTTGTCTAAACTTTTATTTTTATTGATCCTATTTGATTAATTAACGATAATATGCATTAACACTTTTCCACGTAACACAAAATAAACAGTCAAAAATTTATTTTGAAGCAAAGAAATGTTTAAAAAAAATCTCTCCTCACTTAAGAGGAACTATTTCGTACAAAACTTAATTTTGGATTTGAAGCTAAAATACCCACTCAAACTAAATGATCTTTTTAAAAAATAAAACAATAACTTTGTTTACATCACTTTTATTTATACTTTAGCCGACCGGGTTTCTTCAGGGCAGTATACAACTAAACTATCAACTAAGATGCGCATGTGTTAAAGATTGATACAAACAGGCGAGTGAAGGGCCAAGGGTGGGAGATCAGCAGGTACCTGCTGATTGGGAAGGTATTCGAAAAGTATTTTTCGAATGTACAGTGTTTCTTACTTTTATGAAACTCGGGCGATGGAAGGAAAAGCTAGTATTTTCCCTTGTGGGTACCGTTATATCTACCAAAAATAATAGAAATTAAAATTTACAGAATTATGAAGCTAGAAAGAATTTGTGGTAGACCAATGCTAATCTCGTATATTGTTTTCGAAAACAATTGAAGAGACTTGGACAATGGAATTTTGGGATGGTGCTTAGCTGCATCAAATTACATAAAACCATTAAATACAACTCAGAAATGCAACATAAAGACCATTCTAAAGGTCCCCTTATGGACGTCAACAACGGAAATTTTTAAACGTTTCGAAGTTCCAAGTATTCAAAAAATCTTTGCCAAAAATGTTCTAGTTCATTATCTTAAAAAGGAAAAACTGGCTATGCCTCCTCATTATCATAATACCAGAGCAAAACAACTCGACAAGCTAAATGTACCTAAGTGTAATACTACTTTTTTACAAAGAAGATCTGAATTTTTAGCGGTAAAATTATACAACAAACTCCCACTCAGTATCAAACAAAGTAATTCAATCAATAGCAAGTAGAGTACAGCAAACCTTGGCTTAAGGAATTAACAGAAGAAGTGACTAGTATTCTTAAAACAACGTCATAGAAATTACTCAAAATACCCTACCCAAACCTTGAAGTTGAAATATAGAAGTCGCTGAAACTCCTTTATTCAAAACCTAGTTCGCCTCAGTACAAGATCTCCTAGTGAGGACTATGAAAAAAATTCTTTAATATGTATATCTATATTTTATACTTATTCCTTACCTTAAGATGTCAAAATTATATATAAATTAATAAAACATAAATAAGGAAATCTTATATGTGTAAATATTCCGCGAAAATTTAGAAAATCAATTTCCCGACAGAGAAAAGTCCTAAGAAAAATTGCATATCTTTACCGTTGAAGATTGCCCGTGGCCATCTGTCAACTGTTTTATTAAGTTCGGGCGAAGGCTCTGGAAAACAAAAGACGTCAACATGAATGATTGCCCAGGAAAATGGGGGAGATGTGACGGACGAAGGTTGGAGCTGCAGCCGGGAAGCAGAGAGGCTACAAATACAAACCTCAAACATTTGTTTCATTTTAACCTTTTCTAACTGCTATAATATGTCGGGGACGGTCCGAAAAAATGTACAGCTCTGGACAGAATTAAGTAATATTTGTAACTGTTTTTTGATTTATCAATCTCTAATTTGGGAGGCGGGTATGGGTACCGCCGCCCCGGGAACCATTTTTTGGATGATCAACACCTCTGCCATAGGTCACTTCAAGTGGTTCGCTACGTTTGGTGACTTAGCAGGGGTTCCCGGGTTCATGGGGTAAGGTCTGTCCAGGTCTTGGCTGCGGGTGCGTTGGTCCACCTACTGTGTGGTGGGTCGGATCGGGAGAGACTGGTTGAGGGAGTTCCTTTACAACTGGCTACCGTTGTCCAGGCCTATAGTACTCGATCGTACATATAGTACATATATAGTACTCGATAGAGAGGCCCTACCCTCAGGCTCACGACTGAGAGTGGGCTGCCCCACCAGCGAGTGCAAAAACCCCGCCGCTGCTGCTGTGCCGATTCGTGATCGCAGGGGACCCAGCAGTAGCGTTCGAGGCGCATTGGGAGCCCTTCCCAGCCGGACTCTCCCGACCCATAGCCTTGCACTGCAGTGGGTGGGATGAATTCATACGTCCGTCAGTCCTGGATACCCTGACCCCCAGCTTCCTACCCACCCTTTATACCTAATCCTTCCCCTGCTTTCCCTTTTCCTCTAAAACCCCCAACAACAATATTAAAAAATATGCAATCACAAAAAATAAATCGTAACAATTTCAATACAACGGCGAGTAGTAGGCGTCCCCGGTGCAGGCCAAAAATGTTGGTGAATTTTACCAACATTTGAGGTCTGCACAAAAAATTAAATTCTGTCCACCATCACCTTCAATCCCAACGTCCAAACCTTATATTCCTCTCCGAAACGCAGATAGCTGAGCCTCTTGACGCCTTCCTATCTGGACTGCCCGGGCTTCACCCTGGTAGGCAAGTTCAGACCAAAAGGAGGTGTTTGCATGTATAGCCGAGCTGACGTCAACTGTGTGCGACTGTTGAGTCTGGAAAATTCCAGATTTGACGTAATGTGGGTGCGCGTTAGTCTTGCCAGTACGGTAAAATTTTATGCGTGTTTATACCGCTCACCAAACCTCAGCGAATCAGACATATCCGAGCTATTTAAACATTTGAGCGAAACTATTGATGACCTCTTACCCCGCCACCCTTCGGCCGAGTTTGTTGTTCTGGGGGACTTCAACGTTCATAATGAACCGTGGTTGAAGTTCTCATTTTCAACGAACTCGGCTGGCCGACAGGCGGAATTCTTTGCCCTTTGCCATGGGTTGGAGCAACTAGTTCAGGAGCCTACGGGAAATCCTGATGTTCAGACTCACCGCTCCAATCTGCTAGACCTATTTTTAACTACTGAGCCACGAGGTTATGGGATTGACATCACATCTGCGATGGATGGCTTCATTCAATCAACCGTTAAAGAAACTGGTGTAAGTTCGAAGCCGTGGTTCAGTCGACAATGCTCCGAAGCAGTTCGACGAAAAAACACGGCTTACCGAGCCTACAACACGTCCCGAATGTCAGAAAACAGATCAGCATATAACAAATTGGCAAAGTAAAGTAAGAGAATTATCAATAGGTCGAATTTGAGCACGACCTACAAATCATCAAAAAGCTAGCTGCCTGCCCGCATAACAGCAGAGCATTCTAGTCGCTAGCAGGCTACATAGGTCACAATTTCTGCAAATCCAGTCTGCCGCCTCTTACCAGACTCATATCAGACGGTTCATAGCAAACACAGCCATCGAAAAGGCCAACCTTTTAGGGAAAATGTTCGCGGAAAACTCGGCCCTCGGTGACCGGGGTGCCGTCCCGCCGTCGGTTCCTCACTGCAGTTTCTATATGAAAAAGCTGAGTATCCGGCATCGGGATGTACTCCATGTCTTACGGGGGCTCGATGTTAATAATGTTAGTGGGCCTGACGGAATACCTGCCCCGGTTTTACAGAGGTGTGCTGCAGAAATTACTCCAGTTTTATCCAAGCTCTTTAAAATGTCCCTAAAATGTGGCTCTGTGCCCTGTGGTTGGAAAAAAACGGTAATTCACCCTATACCTTGTTACGTAACGAATAGAAGATCTTAAAATACTTCTAGCCTCTCAATTGCAAAACGTTACGCCACAACCAATAAGACTACATCTCGCCGAAGATTACCATAATCAACCAATCCGTTGAGCTTCCGCCAGCCATCTTTGTTAATCAACCAATGAGTCAAGCGGAACCGATAATTTCCGACCGCGTGGAACGGCTCGATCTCGCGAAGCGAGCTGACCCATTTGACCTTGAGAAAAGGAATCTTTATGTTGTACCAAGCTGAGCTAAGCCATCTTGGAGCAGGGACTAGTCCTGAATATGATCTGAGGGTGAGTTGCACTGCTTTCCTTTACACCAACTCTCTTTTCCCCATTTCCATCCTTTCAGCACCCCTAACACCGGCTTCCCTCGTGGGGCTCTTCGTAATATTCCTTCCCTCTTTTTCCTCACTCTCCTAACAACCTAAGAAAGGTGACCGCTCCAACCCGGCCAACTACCGCCCCATAGCGATCACATTAGTTGTGTCCAAGGTGATGGAACGTGTGATTAACGACAAACTGCTCACATACCTCGAGAAGAACAAAATTATTAACGACCGTCAGTACGGATTCCGGCGGAACCGCTCACGCGGTGATCTTCTCGCGTATGTGACGCATGTCTGGGGGCGGTGCCTGGAACGTTATGGTGAGATTCAAATGTCTCACTGGATATTTATAAGGCGTGCACCCGATCAGGTTTGGCACCAAGGACTTGTCAACAAACTGCCTCCTTGCGGACTTCCCGTTTCCTTGTGTACGTGGATTGCGGACACTCTGAGGTAGAGAGATCGATTCAGATGGTTGCTAATGGTTTCGTCTCTTCCTCGCATGCAATAAATGCTGGCGTCCCGCAAGAATCGGTTCTGTCTCCGACATTGCACATCAATGATCTCTTGACATGTGCACCAATCCATTGTTACGCGGATGATAGTACAGTCCATGATAGCTTTTTGTTTGACAAGCCCCCAAAGGGCACACAAACTTCAACGGATCGGAGGGCTTTGAAGCAGATAATGGATGGTTACCTCGACAGGGTAAGAATAACCTCGTTGAATTTAATGTTTCAAAGACCCAATCATGTCTGATTACGTCTAAAAAGGATTGAAATGACAATCTAGTCTCTTTTAATGGAAGCAGTCTTCCCAACAAGCCCTCCATTTATATGCTTGGTTTAACCTTACGTGACCAGCTCAGGTATGGGGCGAACCCAGAGTGACGTTAGCCTCTCAGAGCTGGGCGTATTGTACAGAGCCCGCAGATACTTTAATAGTACACAACTGCTGACCCTGTACAAATCGCAAGTACGCCCCACTGTGGAATTTGGCAGCCATCTATCTATAGCTATTTGGCAGTCCATAGGCGCCCCCGTGGCTGCCGGCTGCGTTTTATAGTCGCTCCTGATTTATCTCGGAAATATTAGGAAGTTATTAATTTTCCCGGCGTAAAAATAGCATAAAATAACCGCAATAATTTTTAGGTTACATTTATAAAAATCATATAATTTTAGTGTGGTCGTTTCGGGCTTAAATCAAGTTTATAATAAAAGATCAAATAAAAACTCAAATATTTTAAGTTCAAATCTGTCACGTTGTTCTAAATTAACCCAAAAAAGAATCGGTCATCGGCCGAAGGCGTTCGCCACATGTGCTTGTTAAAAGACCTTTGCCTGTTAAAAGTGTCCCAGAGTGAATGATTTACAATGTTATTCTTTGAACTGTGGTGATTGTAAACAATATACGTCCGAGCTAGACAACTCAAACTCAAACTTAATGGTGAATGTGCTATTTTGGAGCCTTTAATAGCTGCAAAAATATAATTGTATAACCTTGAACGTTGTACCACAATCGCAATCCGCAAAATTAGATTTCATGGCTACCGAGAAAGGCGCAATAGGAAATAAAAACATTTGACGAGAAGATCTTCTGCTGTCACGGCGACCTGAGTTCTGACCTCCAGTTCACGGAGCAGATCCGGTGCATCATGCGGCCCACGGACGTGCCCGACAAGGCTGCTCTGCGACCTGCTGTGGCCCGACCCCGACAAGGATACCACCGGCTGGGTCGAGAAATAGACGACACGCTGATGTACTCTTTCCAGATCCTGAAGCCGGCCGACGAGCGCCACCTGGCGTACGGGCAAACCAACACCAAGCGTCCCGTCACCAACAAAGACAAAAGAAGATTGGAAGAAAGGATCAGTACCCCCGGCCCCAGTCCCCACCCGCCTAATCTTAGCCTAATCCTAACTTGATAATCTAACTGCATCTCTTTATATGGTCTATAAATAATGTGTAATGAGTGTCCAAAAAAAAATAAAAATTAATTAATATAGGAATAATGAAAGAATAGGAAGTAAGATTTGTACAGCGCCCTTGAGGTGATTTTTCACAAAAACGGCGCTATAGAAATCATCCGATTATTATTATTATTATCTCTGGTCGGGACTACCAAAATATCTGAAAAAAAAACCCTTGATTCTATACAGAAACGGGCGGTCCGCTTAATAGATTCGCCTATCTTAACAAACCGACTGCAATCTTTGGAGCACAGGCGTCAGGTGGAAATGCTGTCTTTGTTTTACCGGTATTTTAATGGAAGATGCTCTGAGGAACTAGCGTCATTAATCCCTTCGGCACCGGTGCGTAGTCGGGAAACACACTAACGCGTGCCCAACATTTGCACACAGTTGAAATTTGTCACATGAGAACGGGTCGCTTTTACGACTCGTTCCTGTGTTCAACAGCTCGGCTGTGGAATGATCTGCCGGTCTCTATGTTTCCTCCATCCTACAACAGTTTCCTATCCTCTAAAAGACCCTCCACGCAGCATCTCCAAAGATGATATAGGTCTTAAGAGAAATTATTTCCCTCAGAGCCTCCTGTGTGAAGTAACTGTAAAAAAAACTGATACCCACTTCATACATAACTCCACTTGAACAAATAGTGCCCTTTTTGCTTTTGAAATAAATAATTATTACATTTCCTTATACCGATCCTTTATAAAAGGTGGTAAGTAGGTAGTGTATACACCCCCACAAATAATAAGGACATAATGTGACGAGTTGAGGCTGTCGGTTAGTTCGGGGGTTCAGGCCCATCGAGATTTTCAAATCGAGATCGCGACCGAGGCGGAAACAATGGAGCACCATTTAATTATGAGCCGGTGTAATTTCTCGTGGGTGAATTGGAATTGTTTTAAACGTTTTCCTTTCCAAGGCGGTTGTTTTTTAATCTCGGGAATATCGCGAAAGGCTTTTCTTTGAATGACAGATTCTAAACCGAGGTTTGAATGTAAAATATATGATATTATTATACGTTATTATCTTGTACAATAAAATTAGTATACTTGGAACCAGCCTCCTATTTTGTAACATTTTTCATTATTCAATGGCTTTGTGTTAAGACCGAATTTCACTATGATTTCTATGGAAAACGAATTTCTCTCTTTCTTTTCAGTTCTAATTTTGCTACAGTCTCTCGTACCTAGGATGAACGAAGTATGTATAAAGAATGAGCTAATGATTAATGTAAGTAAATCTAAAGTCATGGTGTTTGAAAGATAGAGTACGAAAGCACTGTGCAATATAGTTTTGAATGATGAATACTTGGAGCAGGTCGATGAGTTTGTATATTTGGGAAGTATGTTTACGAGAGATGGAAAGACTGATAGGGATATTAAAAAAGGGTGAATGTAGGAAACTTAATTAAAAGAGGATTGACCGTGGTTGGCAATAATAAAAAAGTTGTCCAAAGAAGCGAAGCTAGCAGTCCACAACGGAGTGCTGATACCAGCCCTGATGTATGGCAGTGAGGCATGGAACGATGAAAGTAAACTGAATACTGTAGAAATGAGATCTCCAAGGCGAATGTACGGTAAAGCTATGTATGATTGTGTGAAAAATGTTGAGATACATAAAGAATGCAAGGCTGGTGTAAGTGTAATGAATAAGATTAAGAAAGGGACACTTAGGTGGTTTGGGCATGTAGAATATAATATAGAATGAACGAAGAAAGAAGTGTAATGTGAATATATGACGCGAATTTGAATGAAAAAACAAGCCAGGGACGCCCGAGGAAGACATGACACGATCAAGTGAATTAAATACTGGAGTCGAGCCATGTCAGAAGTCGGAATAACAGAAGAGAATGTATGAATGAAGCAAGAAGTGTATGCCGAGATCGAGTTTTTTGGCGGTCCATCCTCTCTGCCTACCCATGCAGTGAAACGACGTAATGGTTAGTTAGTTAACATTTTATCACAAATCAACATTAATACACCAACAATAAAATCAATAAGGAGGATAAAATACATTTTTTCTATATTAAAGCCTATCACACGAATACGGGATATTTCTCTCCTTTACTGCGGATATTAAGAAATTACAATAAGGAACTCCAGTGAAAAATATAATGGCTTTAAAAATATATATTCATATAGATTAGCTAACGCCTATTCTGAATATATAACTTTTATTGTATATAATTATACGTAGATTTTATAAATCGCTATATAAAAGTGAATCAAAAACTGTACCATCAAAACATAATGTTCTGTTGGTACCATTGTTTCTGACGTCACACGCGCAGTTTTCGAGCCCAAATTATTACTAGATAAGTTTTTTTTCCGCTTTTTATAATGCTTATGGCTTATAATGTCGCTGTTTACAGTGTCCATTTTGCTCGTAAAATCATTATGTTTATTTATTGCGACTAATCGAGAGTTTTTGCTTGAAAATTCATATCAATTTTTACGAATTTGTCTACGTAATAATCTATACCCCTTGCACAAAACAACAATGTCATTGGTACTTTGGTGATTATTTCTTCAGTTATTCTGGAAGCGGAGGATTTCTAATGATACCTCAAACCTATTATTTCTTACAATGCATAATATATTTATTTTTATTTCAAGCCGTTGAAGTTCAAAACTATTTAATTTATTCAACCTATTCATGTTAATACCTGTCTACTGCTGTCACGGACTGTTTGTCAAGTTCGAAGATGCGCATGCGTCAGTTTTTGCGCATGCGCAGAAAATTGATGGAGGCTATTAACGCAAGCGATTCTGATTTGCCATTCAAACATAATTCAAAGCATTATAGGTTAAAATCGCATCCAAAAAATTCTAGCCATGTGCCAAGAAAGCTCGTGTATGGAATAGTTTTGTATCACACCTTTTCTTTTGTGATATTACCTAATATTGATATATTAGTCTACCGGTATTATGCATCGTGGGTGTTGTTAAGGGTTTTTTCATATCATTTTTGCATTGATTGAATAATTCTTCTGCCATTTACTTTCGCATTATGAATTCTCCTGACACTCCAATTTTTTTTTTTGCGGATACCGCACAAGAGTCCCAACTGTCCGAAGCCAATGGGACTATGACATCTCTTATTGGGGTATGTTGTAAGGGTTAAAGTTATGGGGAGGGGAAGGCGATGGGGAAGAGGAAGGTGTAGAAGTACCGGGCTATTCAGATCTAAGCGCTAAACACGGCTAAAGCCATTTCAAGCAACTTTATATTATATTCATGGAACGCACCATAAATATACTATATACATTTTTTTAAAGGAATTAATTGTTCAATCAAATTTTACATACGCACTCTGGGATTTGAACCCACAACCTCCGGATTTGTAGTCGAGATTTAAAAAAAATAAAATTTTCGACCTTTCAGTTTTTGTCGATTTTGAATCCCGAAAGACAAATTTTTCAATCATTTAATACTTAGAAGTAGACCAACTTGCTAGGTTATGGCCTAGTGTTCCAGTTTAGGTTTTAAAATCGTTGGATTAAATGTGAGCTATGGACTTTCTTTGAACGCTGATAAATTGTTAATCAGTTGCGGATATGAATGTATTTTTGCACTTTGGTACAATGCACCTACAATAGTAACGAGACGCTGATATTATACAATGTTTCCTTTAATTAAAGGCAGTTAAATTTGAGTATAAAGTTCTCGAAGTTTTCTATGGAATCCATACAATATCGGTCGAATCGACACAATTAATCAATACATAAAAAGTTTTACCATTAATATCAAACTGATAGTGTGATGATGCCCTTTATTAAGTACCAAAATCAGCACAGGCAACAATAAGGAGTTAGTTTATACACCTACTTTATAATATGTACTCGACCTTTCACTTCTTTTTCATTCTTATTATCATTTTTGCGAGATAATGTTTGTCTTTGTTTATTGTACTTATTGATTATTTTTGCTATGTAAACACTCATGTATGTAAGTTTTGGGCATATTGCCTGTTTTATGCACTAAAATAAAATAAAAATTGTTATTTAATTTTTATTAAAGAAGCATTCATTAAAAGTAGAAATTATCACATGAAGTACCTACTCATTTTTCAATCAATACAAAAATCATTAATCGCCGGCTGAGTACTACTATAAGAAATTTTTGGCAAATCAACTTTCTCAACTTCTCGGATAGATGGGTGTCCATTGTATCTATCTTTATACTTACTTCTGTGTAAAGTTATAAAATTTAAAAAAAATGCTTTAAAATATACAATAATGTGTTTTTTTTTAAATCCTTGCTGTAAATTGAGAAAGTGTTGATAGAACTACTGACCAACGTAATAATAATAATAAATAAATAAATAAATAATGTTTTATTTCAGCAGAACAAAGCGGTGAGTGCAATACTCTGTCTGCCATATAAAAAGAATACATTTTAAGAATAGAAAATTACACATTGTAGAAATATAACATAAAAACAAAAAATAAAAAAATAAATTAAATTAAAATAACATATTTAACACTTAATAATACTTGGATAATTTGTATAGCGCCGTTTTTGTGAAAAATCACCTCAAGGGCGCTGTACAAATAATACTTGCTAGGGTTTATCTTATTACGCACAAACAGATACAGAAACATACTTACCTGCAGCTGGTAGGTCACTCCAGATTAACACGTAAAATTATATAGTTTTAGCTTGAGAAGATATGATTTTGCACGCACAGGACACAATATTAGAAAACACTGCACATTGCATGATATTGCAGTAACTGTTTAAATCCTATTTGATATTATATTGATATTATATTTATTAGAAGGTTGGCAAAAGAAGAGTAGGTATTTATTTTAAAGATTATTTTATTTGAGATTTTTGATAATTATTTACAGGTTTTTAATTTATAATTACTTAGAATGTCGCGGACTACTATGAATACTATGGATACTATGGATACTATGGATACAATGGAAACTATGGATACTATGAATCGCTCTTGAGGTGATTTTCCCACGAAAACGGCGCTATAGAAGTAATCCAATTATTATTATTATTACGAATAGTTTCAAATTTTTCGGTTAATTACTTTATGTAGGTACTAACGGCTAGCTTCGCTATGTTAATTAGGTATGCAACTGAACCATTCATGGATATGACTTTCCGAAGAGATGAGTTTTGAGTTTTGCTCTGAATTCTGTCGAGTCTTTAATCACTCTTTGATCGTATGGGGTGAATAATCGATAGGGTGAAACCGGTCCGGTCGGAAATAAATAAGTGGAAAAGGTTTTTTAATAAAATAAATTTCAATTATTATTTTTATAAACAATAATTATTAATCTAAAACACTCATCCAAATTGAAAAACCTTCCGAGCAAAGAATGCCGCTGCACTCCTTCTAGTCAAGTCCTGCCAAGTTAATCAATATATTAGTAGCCCTCCATTCACACTGTTTTTATATATTTCACCTGTAAATAATGTTTTTTTTTTTTTTACAGGTGAAAATATAATAAAAACAGTAATTATTGAATGGAACACTAGTATATATTGATTAACTTGGCGGGTTTGCGATAAGCCGACGTAGCTCAACGGTAGAGCATCTAACCGGACATTAGAAGGGTGCGGGTTCGAGTCCTGCCGGCGACATTTATCTTTTGCTCGGAAGGTTTTTTTCAATTTGGATGAGTGTTTTAGATTAATAATTATTGTTTATAAAAATAATAATTGTTACCCTTTGCACTATGCACAAAAATCTTGTCTTAAGTTTTAAAGAACTTTAGTTTATCAATTAATAAAATAAATTTCATTTTAATATGGAATTCCACCAAGAATTGACAGTTTCAAAATTATAAAAACTATTGATTTGTTTTATTTATGTCATACATCACAGATTAACATTAACGATTATTGTAAATTAGTAAAAACGGTCTCTGTCATCTGATTCATGTACTCGTATATGCGTGACGCTGGTAGCAGCTGGAATCCAAGGGGGGGATTTAGCCACCTCCATTAATGCTCTCCATTGGCTCCAGACGTATAACAAGTGGAATTTATAAAATAATGGGTGACTCCTTCAGAGCATAGCCCCTAAAGTTTGGTTATGGCCTATAGGCTGTAGGAAAGGTGGTTTATTTCCAGTCTGAAATCTCCTTATCAGAAACACTTGTAGAAATATTTTACAGCTTAACTTTAGACTTCCAGAATAGACCCAATCTCGTGTAAATCTTCCAATTCTCCGTCCCATAAACCTTCATCCCTTAGCGATGGTTTCAACTTCCAGAAGTAGCGGATTCGTCTTGCTTCGGTGCCTTACTCACCCCCCCCCCCCCTCCCCCGGTTTCGGAAGCACCCTTCCTTCATCGGGAGAATATTAAAACTATTTATTAAATTTTAATATTATTTAATAAATAGTTTTAATATTCTCCCGATGAAGGAAGGGTGCTTCCGAAACCGGTAGAGTTTTAATAAAATAAAACTGGTCTACAACAATGTGTTTTTTATTGGAAATAAAAATGTCTTGGCATTTTCATAGATTTACGTAAACCATTTGATAGTTAGTATCTCGATACAAAACTAATTAACAAATTAAATCGTATCAGAATTATTGGCAAGGTTGGGTAGTGCTTTCAAAGTTATCTAACTCAAAGCGGTCAAAAGGTCATCTTAAATAACTCACTAAGTGAAGTTGAAATTTTAGATTTTGGAATCCACAAAGAACTATTATCGGACCAATTTTAATTATAATTTATGTCAATCAAATGTTTAAATTATCCATTCACGGTAAAATTTTATCTTTTGCTGATGATACTTCAATAATTATTGTGTCGGACGTGTTCACCTCTCCCACAATGTTTTGACCACAATTTTCGTCTTCATATTTGTTATATTCAACTTGTATAGATTGTTGATAGTATGTCTAATTTGTAAGGGAATCGGCTCATATGGAAAATAAATATTGCTTCGCTGTCCGCAAAACGAACCCGACTCAATTTATTAATGTATGATTGACGGTGTGTGAAGAACATCTTCTCATCGACCGCTCATAAAATGAAAGACTTGAAGAAGACATCCCTAGACCAATAAATCATAACATTAAAATATGAAAATTTACAGATGATACTAATATCATGCCAAGCTCTACCCAAGAGCTCACAGCCACACGAGAGCGTATCTTGGACCAAGTCAATAAAGTACTTAGGACTCGTTTTAGACTCAAAACTCAATTGGAAAAAGCATATTCAGGAAACAGTTAAATCCACAAATAGCGCCATAAGTTCTCTCTACCCCATGCTTGGTAAGAATAGTAAATTATCCACAGGCAATAAAATACTCCTCTACAAAACCACTATGTGAACAATATTTTCAGATGCTGCACCTATTTAAAGGAACGCAGCAAAAACCAAAATAAAACCCTTACAAACCCTGCAAAACAAGGTCATTCGACTAATATTAAATGGTCCTTCGTGGGTCAGGGTTAACACAAAGACATAAACATTCCTCTGATAAAGGAATAAATTAAATCACTTTCTGAACCATTTTATGCCGGATTACCTGGCCACGAAAACCCAACGATCGGGCTATGATGCGAATTCTATATTTAATTATAAAAGACCAAAAAACCGAACGGAGTAACTCCTGCAGCATCTCTGCATACAGGTTTTTTTAGCATATTTTTCCCATTCCTATAATTTTAATAAAACATCCAAAATGTAAACCTTTTTAAAAAATCCTTTAATTACATTAGAAAAAGATTATTTTTTTAATAATGGTATTCTGGATATAAATTAGACCAAATACCAAAGACCAAAAAGGTCTTGTCAGTTAGTCAGCCACCACCCGCTTGACAAGACGCTCCGCTCCCTCCACTGCTCCGCTCGATACGACCTCTAATCTACTCGCCTTCTTTCCTTCTGACCACCGCTTACCCTGGACCCCCATCGGACTACTGCCTCTTACTAGAACCAGACCAAGCAATGTCACACGGATACGGCCCGATCTCTAATTATAATTCTGCATGAATTGGGTTTTTGTGCAGAATTTTTGCAAATTACAATACAAAAGTCGTAAATGAGGTCTTCTCGTCAGTATCGTTCCACCTAGCATGGGGAACGATAGGTTGTGCTTTCTCCCCTCCCAGCCCCCTTCACAGATTGGGATCCGCTGCCGCCTAAAGTTCGCTTGTGTGCCATTACATCTGGTACAATTATCGAAAGAAAGACATGGAACAAGATTACCATTTCAGCTAATCACGACATAAAGATTATCAAAGAATAGTTCCATAACAACCTATTATCGCTCAACACAGAAAAAACATGTTTTACTCCCTTTTCTCTAGAAAAAGGAAGTACCAAAAAATTTCATTAGAATAACCATTCACTCTAAAAACTGTATAATTAATGTTACATGTAATACGGACTGTGTTAAACTAAATCATAAATCTAATGTAAAATATCTTGGAATCATAATAGATAAAAATGTTAAATGCAAAAGATCATATCAACCTACTGGTAGTCTTCTATGACGTGCGCAATATATTAAACAAGAAAACAATTTAAATGGTCTATTATGCATTAATTCAGTACATATTGCAGAATGGCATTATTGTGTGGGGAGGGGCCTATAAAGTCAAACTATAGCCAATAATAACAATTAAAATGGTCTATTATGCATTAATTCAGTCCATATTGCAGTATGGCATTATTGTGTGGGGAGGGGCCTATAAAGTCAAACTATAGCCAATAATAACAATTAAAATGGTCTATTATGCATTAATTCAGTCCATATTGCAGTATGGCATTATTGTGTGGGGAGGGGCCTATAAAGTCAAACTATAGCCAATAATAACAATTAAAATGGTCTATTATGCATTAATTCAGTCCATATTGCAGAATGGCATTATTGTGTGGGGAGGGGCCTATAAAGTCAAACTATAGCCAATAATAACAATTAAAATGGTCTATTATGCATTAATTCAGTCCCATAATTAAAGTGGCATATTGTGTGAGGGGCCTATAAAGTCAAACTATAAATAATAATAACAATTAAAATGGTCTACATACTAATTCAGTCCATATTGCAGAATGGCATTATTGTGTGGGAGGGGCCTATAAAGTCAAACTATAGCCACAATAACAATTAAATGGTCTATTATGTACATCCAGCCAGTATGGCATATTGTGTGGGAGGGGCCTATAAAGTCAAACCTCTATAGCCAATAATAACAATTAAAATGGTCTATTATGCATTAATTCAGTCCATATTGCAGAATGGCATTATTGTGTGGGGAGGGGCCTATAAAGTCAAACTATAGCCAATAATAACAATTAAAATGGTCTATTATGCATTAATTCAGTCCATATTGCAGTATGGCATATTGTGTGGGGAGGGGCCTATAAAGTCAAACTATAGCCAATAATAACAATTAAAATGGTCTATTATGCATTAATTCAGTCCATATTGCAGAATGGCATTATTGTGTGGGGAGGGGCCTATAAAGTCAAACTATAGCCAATAATAACAATTAAAATGGTCTATTATGCATTAATTCAGTCCATATTGCAGTATGGCATTATTGTATGGGGAGGGGCCTATAAAGTCTAACTATAGCCAATAATAACAATTAAAATGGTCTATTATGCATTAATTCAGTCCATATTGCAGAATGGCATTATTGTGTGGGGAGGGGCCTATAAAGTCAAACTATAGCCAATAATAACAATTAAAATGGTCTATTATGCATTAATTCCGTCCATATTGCAGTATGGCATTATTGTGTGGGGAGGTTCCTATAAAGTCAAACTACAGCCAATAATTACAATTAAAATGGTATATTATGCATTAAATTCAGTCCATATTGCAGTATGGTATTATTGGATGGGGGGGGGCGGGTCTATAAAGTCACACTACAGCCAATAATTACAATTAAAGAAATAATTATTAAAATAATGCTTCGTGAATTTAATGCACCCTTTATTACAGAATTACATAAAAGAAACGCCTTGTATCAAATCTACATAGAATTTTTCATCAATAAAATTCACTCCACTGATAGTATAAGCAATAGATTCATAACAAATGGTTTAATAGCCCTCCCAAGCTGAGAACGTCAACGGCTGAGCACACTACTTGTAAATTTAGGTTTAAGATGGTACAATATATTATTATCCAAAAACAAATTAATGTATCAGAAACATTGAAATATGAACTATTCAAAAAGCAAATTAACTGCCTGAATTAATAATGATATATTGTACCCTCAATGTATACTATGTAGCATATAAATTACTAATTATTCTATAATTGTTTTGTTGATTTACGTATGCAGTTATTTAATAAGTTTTTAATATTGAATATTATTTTAATTCTGAAGCTCAACTTATGGAGAGTAGCTCAATGGAAAGTTAAAAAAATCATGTATATGATGTATTAAGTTATAATTATATAATTTTTTTGTAATAAATAAATAAAAAAAATAATTTCAAACACAGTGAGTGAACAAAGCGAAACCCCGAATCGACTTTGGAATTGGTAGCGTAACTCCAATGTAAGATCAATTCGTCCGAGATTTACTCTCACTCTCTCTCCCTCACAGTCGATTTGCAATCTGGAGTTAATACCTCTGAAAGTTCTCTACACTTCGGTTACCCTCTGCCTACTGCCTTACGCCTAACGTACTTACCTACTTATTGCATTTAAAAAACAAGACCAGTTAATTCCTCGTTTTATTTTCTCAACCACATTACTGCAGAAAACCAAACTTTTATTGTGCTCGTCTGAAATTTATAAAATGTTTACATTCATATAACATTTGCCTACTTTAGCTTACAGTTTTGTAAACTGTTACCGGTTTAATGTAGTCAATTAAAATGATTTTCCAGACACTTCGAAAAATGAATATAATAATAATTAAAAACCATTTTTATTTTATTAATATAAGAATTACAAATAGAATATTTAATAGTACAGATATAGTAGCTAATTATAAAAAAAAGTATAAATTTATTTTACAAAAAATGCCCAACTCAATAGAGAAAGATTTCTCGCGTTTGAGTTGCGGAGCACTGCCATCTAGCGATCATACTTTGTTTATGTTTATGTATATTTATAAGGTGGTGAAAAAAATGCATATTTTTTTATAATTAATTAATAATGACGCCACAAAGTGAATAACAATAGTTTGAAGAAATTATAATAAATATTATGTTCCATATTTATGTAAGGTGTTGTTTCCAGTATCTTATGATCATGAAAAGAATGGGCAGAAAATATATGAATCACGTAATTTAACCCTTAGTTATTCCCGTGGAGTAAAACTTACGCAGTGTACTCGGCGGAGTCCCAGAGACAGGGAATAAATAAAATATATGAATCAATTAATTTAACCCTTAGTTATTCCCGTGGAGTAAAACTTACGCAGTATTCCCGGCGGAGTCCCAGATACAGGGAATAAATAAAATATATGAATCATGTAATTTAACCCTTAGTTATTCGCGTGGAGTAAAACTTACGCAGTATTCCCCGCGGAGTCCCAGAGACAGGGAATAAATAAAATATGTATATGAATCATGTAATTTAACCCTTAGTTATTCCCGTGGAGTAAAACTTGCGCAGTGTACCCTGCGGAGTCCCAGGAACAGGGAATAAATAAAAACCGATTTTCAAAAACTTTTATTTTTATTCGAAAGTAAATTCTTTGACAAATTTCCTAAAATGAAAAAAATAAACATTGATTTCAAAAATGATGTTTATTTTTTATGAACATTGTTGTCAAAAATGAAAATTTGAGATCATCTTCAAAAATCCTGCAGCGCACTTCAGGCTTATAAAGCTCAATAACAAAACAAAAAACACATTCTATGTTTATTTTTACAAACCTGAATAATATAATCATGGGAACAAAATAAAATCCAAAAAATAACACCCCCCATACACCTTTTTGTACCCCCGTACATCTTTATAGAAAAAATATAGCCACAAAAGTACATATTTATTTATTTTTTAAAGAAAGACAAATTCCTAGGTTACCAATAACCTGACTATATTTGAAAAAATCACTAACTACCATCACAGTAAACGGAAGATGTTGCTTATGTCGTGATGGAGGACTTAGGCAGCCGAGGAATTGAACTTTCGACATAACGGCGCAACCCAGATGAGATGCCAACTCAGTCACTGACCGATCCGGTGATAATGTATATAATGAAAATGTTAAATCATAACATGTCTTGGTAATTTCTCATTCTGAAATCGGTTACTTCTTCAGGAATCACTACTTTTGTAATTCCTGATATAAATAACGAAATGGAGCTTTGATTTGTACAATCGTGTTATGATTCAATATCATTTACTCATTGTGTTGTTCTGCCAAACCTTTCAGATATTCTAGACGAGAATGCTTTGAGACATTTTTTAGGAATTACAAAATTATTCCACGCACTCATATCCAGAATTTTTACGAAAATGATTCTGTCCGCAGTGGTATTTCTGGTTTTTCATTGCTTCCTTTTTTTTCATTCGAATCACGATAACACTTAGATGTCTTATCCTGTTCAGATGGGATGTAGCTATCATTTACTGAATCCCAAACTAACAGTGCAGTCTGTGGACCAGTGTTTGGAGATCACTTCGCGGCCCTAAATAACCAAATAAAGCACAAAAAAAAAATACTAAAAACAACAATCAATCAATCAAATAACTAAAATTGTTGCGTAATTACTCCGGTTGAGCATCAAGGACCAATTTGTTCTTTAAATGGTTTTATCAAGGTTACCTAAGTGATTCTCTTTAGTCAGTTTACAAGTACCGTTATGCGTTAAATTGCGCTTTTGGAAAGGTCGCTAAATATACTGGCTGATTAAAATCCTATCTCCTTCTTATGCTCGGAACAAATTGTTCAAGTGCAGTACACCGCGGTCACAACGGGACAGGGTTACTGGGGGGCTAGCACGACCTGCCCACATTGACACGACCAAGGTTTTTATCAACATTTTCTGTAATTAGTCGACTTCCACTAGCACTTCGACAAACAGCAACCGCGTTGACAGTTGTTAACATCGTCTGAAGTGTATAGCGCGGCGTTCGATTAACGGACACGCATTTGAACTTGGGAAACTGTAGTTTCGACAAGAAGGAACTCCTGTGAAAAATATTATGGCTATAAAAATATATATTCATATAGATCAGCAAACAACGATTCTGAATATAATATAACTTTTATTATTTATAATACGTAGAATTTATAAATCGTCATTTAAAAGTGAATAATAATCATCTAATTTAAAACACCTCGCTATGTTGGTACCATTGCATTTGGAACATCTGACGTCACGTGTGTATTCTGTTTTTGGATTTATATAGACATTTTTATTTTTCGATTTTGTTTTGTATTTTGAATATGTATTTTTTTTTAGTTTTGACGATACTTAATCTTAATTTGGATAACTTTACGCTCTTTAATTTTATTCAATTTAAAAATAATATTATTGATATAAATTAGAGTATTCATGAGCAAATCAATTATCAATACGAATATTGTGATAATATTAATGCTCAATGCTATTGTTATTCTTTGAGTTAAAGTTTCCGAAAGGGTACATAATATTATTACTCATATTTAGTTATGGTTTACGGTGAATAGAATACAAAATTATGTTCGGTAAAGCTAATCCTCATTTTGGCATTTGACATTTTATCCTCTTAACCGACCGGCCATAGATTTGGAGCCTTTTTGCGTACTTCGAAAAATTGAAACTTTTATCTGTGAAAGCTAACTTTAACTTATAATTCAGAATTACTTAGCTATTGGTCAATGGAGAATCAGGCTAAAACCATTACTTGACTATTTCTAACTATTAACGACCGTGACCTTCTCCTCGAGACTCGTTAATCGCGCTTTACACGCCGCCTGATACCCGATATCACACCAGGAGATTGATGCCGGAGATAGAAATGTTGGCAAACGAAGATTTATCTTGTTTCGCGACGTAACCTTTCTACGACATTAACACAAATAAACTCTTAGCCAGACACGCGTAAAGGACCAGTCTTAGGAATCGCTGTAAGGTTGAGATATTAGTTGCGTTTTGAAACCATATCCCTGGGAAACTGCTAATATCAGGACGTGACAAGTTTGACATTATACGAGTACATTAGCTATTACGACATAAAACACTGTTGAGAACTCTTATACACATAATCGTATAGAGGGTTCAGTTCTAAAGTAAACCGCCACCATCAAAGTTTATTTGATGAAAATGAAAGTAATCTTAATTTTAAAAGATATTTGCATTTTTCAAAATCCTATAAGAAAAAATCTTAGGAGTCCGTTGATTATTATTTATGGTTGTTGAAATTAGAAAAACAAAGCTTCTGTCTTACATTAAATTTAAGTTTACATAGATGGAAATGATTTTTGTTCACTTTTGAACTGAAATCAATTATTGTAATAGAAACGTTTTGAAGTGGACTATCAAATTTTCTTTATTACACAAATCGAATTGAAATAACAAAAATACTAATGGTTTTTCTTTCAACGTATGTATTATTAAAGTTAGATATTAAATAATAACATATGTACTCGTAGCTAACTGAACGAATTGATTAATTATTAATTTAATTTAATAATTTTACTAATTTAAATCAATGAATGAACTAATTTAATTTAATAAATTAACTATTTTAATTTAATAAATTAACTAATTTTATTTTTAATTAATAATATATTTTTTAGGTTATCTGCTTTTATTTAATTATTTATTAAAAAATCATTTTAATTAGTTTTGAAAAAAGTTAAGATGATACTATTAAAAATAAAATTAATTGTTTCCAAAAAAATGTAATAAATGTTAATTTCTCTCATTTTTTAAAATAAATATTAAATTAATTTTTTTTTTTTAAATCTAACTAATATGAATTAAATTAATTATCTAAAAAAACTTAAAGTTAATAATAATTAAATTTATTATTAAAATTTAATTAAATAAATTATTTAAATTTTATTTTATTAATCATAAAAACTTAATTAAATATATCAACTTCTCGTCTTGTACATTTTGCCAGTGGCGGTTAGCGGCGTATCTCAATTCAATATGATTTTTAAAAAGGGAATAAAAATCCCCCAAAGAGTTAAAAAAAATACTCAAAATTTCCCCAGATGGTCACTGGAACCAGAAAACTTTACTTCCAATGAATATAATAATGTACGTATGTTTGTTCCTGCCAAAAAATCCCCTAGATATATGAAAAAATCGGTGTTAGGACGAAATTACACACGCGTGAATCTCACATACCAATTACCACTGTCAGAATTACACTCGGACGGAATTACACAACGATGAAATTACGCCTGCTTTTATTACATCAGCTGGAATTGTATAAGTCAAAAAATTTTTTTTTATAAAGTTTAAATTTTACAGTGCTAAAGCATGTGTTAATTAAACTTCATATTGGTATAAAATACAAAGCATCTCCCAATTGTTATTTTAAAAAAATAGTAAAAATACTAAATTAGGCAGGCGATCCGTCAAACGCTCTTTTTACACTTGAAAATTTAAACCGATATTTTTGGCATGAGTCCTTTCCATCCCAGTACAATATTGTGATTTTATAGTGAGGAGGCACCTCCATAGACAATTTAAAATTTAAAAAATCTTGGAAACAGGCAAACAGTGAATATTTAACAAAACACTTTCCCTAAGCAGAAGACTAGTTAAACTAACTGACTAACTAACCATCACGCCGTTTGCCCACAGGGGTAGGCAGAGAGGACAGACCGCCAAACAACTCGATCTTGGCATACACTTCTTGCTTCATTTACATTCATACATCGTCTCATACATTCTCTTCTATTATTCCGACTTCTGACATGGCCCGACTCAAGTATTTGATTCACTTGATCATGCCATGTCTTCCTCGGGCGTCCCCTCTCAGGGTAAATAAACGTCACCAAAATGTCAAATGTCATTATTAGTTTACGATCTTTATATCGCGATTCAAATATTGAATGACAAAGATATATTTCCGTTTTTGAATGTCAAAACATGTTTTTTGTATGTTTTAGATAAAACTGAAAATAACCCAACTTTTTTTATTAATTATAAGCTATCTTTTGTCGTGTTTTTTCACTCATCGAGAAACGTAAAATGTACGAAACAAACAATGTACTTTGCGGCATTACAAGCTAACACTTTATTTTCAATATATTTTTAACACATGTTTATATAGTATAAAATGTTAGTTTACGTATTTGTTTTTAAAATAAATTATGTTTTCATAATAAAAACAAAATTAACTCATATGTGTTAATTTTACATTGAAAGTTTTCACTTTGATGTCACTTTATTGTCTTAATAGTAGGCGGTTACTATATTATCGAATATGAAAGTGGTCGGATACTATTTTATAGTGAGCGGGCACCTCCATAGACAATTAAGAATGAAAAATGCTTGGAAACAGGCAAACAGATTGAATACTTGGCTAATCGGTGACTCAGATTGATCATTCGAAAAGTTGGGAAGAACAGCCGTTACTCTCACTATCTGCAGTAGATTTCTCGACTAACTATTTTCTTAGTTTTATTCCCAGTTGATATTTTTAAATCCATTATTATTAGGGGTAAGAAATTACCACACCTGTCTTCGTATTCCCTTCTATGACAGAAAGGGCATTTGCATTATCACTGCCATAGCAATCGAGTTTTGAATGTCTTCTTGAGCGCATGTTTGATTTAATCTGGAGCACCAGAGTACTGAGTATAGGACAAGACTGTCCGCATCGAGAATACCTATATATGTATATGTATATGTATATATATATATATATATATATATATATATACAAGGTGTAACAGCACGTACCCGACAAACTTTAACCAGTGATTCGTGAGGGTACGTGAAATTCACGCCTGTGAATTGTCGTCCCTTTAAAAAGAAAATTGGGTGTGAAATATTTCAGTAATGGCAACAAATGAAAATGTTAACAGCGACATTGGAGCTACTCCACCTTTATTTTAAGAACCTCGGAGACAGGTCCCATCTATCTCTTCCGCCAATCACGATTCTAACAATTTATAAAATAAAGCTGTATAAATATTTAAAGGAGTTAAATGCCCCCCAGGGGCCCTCGCACAGACCCTCCTATCTCCGCACACTCCTATTGCACCGCACCCCAGCAGTCCCCATCGTATCGACATTATCCCCGAACTTATTCGGATCAACATTAAAATTCGTTTCACGCACCCTTTCTGTAAATCCGCTTTTGTTCCGAGAACCAATTTTCCGGAAGGTTAATTTCACCGTAAGAACTGCACAGTCCATATTTCTATACTAGGGCTGGGCACAGTACGGTCTGCGATAGGATACTACGTTAATTATTAAAGGTAGCTCCGTTGAAACCTCTTTGTTGTTTTTTATCTTACGTAGGCTCTATCAGAGGGGTTGCAATGGAAATATAATAACGACTGAAATTCAACAACAAAATATATTTTTCAATAAGTTTGCACTTATGTTTATTGCATCCGTGACTTTGTCGCTGTTATTGTTTCATTTTATTTTATTTGTTTTTGGGAAAATTTACCATATCATAAAATAACAATAAAAAAAAAAATCCTGCCAATTTTAAATTTTCCACTGCTAATGATAAATACTACCATATGAGTAAAGTGTGACAATGTACAGTTTTACATCAGTTAGCTTAAACTATGTCAATCTGGGGAGGGGAGGGTGGAGGGGAATATAGGAGTGGGATAAAGGTACAAAGGACTAGAGTAGATGGAAAGGTGGTTTAAGTTGTTTAGTTTGAGAGCGGTTGCGTAATGGATTTTAATTTAATATCACGTATAGTTGAGTTAAAAATGTCAATGTGGTAACGATTTAAGTTGAATGAGTGTGTACTCGTAGATCTGTAGATAAAAGAGTTTTGTTTGGAATTGTTTTACAATGAGGGATATAAAAAGTAAGTGTCTGTCTGCTATTGCGATTTGGGATATGAAATAACAGGAATTCGAGAAGATCAGAGCTATCAACTAAGTTGAGGTCATATATCCAGTGACCGGCAATACCCATTTCGTTAAAAGACGGTACTCTCGTACGCGCGATTTTAGAACAAAACAGATATACCGCATTCGTTTCCACTGTTACGCCACAATCCCGCGCAACCAACGTTGTATACAGTTTGGTTCAGGGATTATTGATTAATTCTCGATTCCAGCATTTTTACTGAATAAGGTGTCAAGTGTCTCGGGAATGGAAGTGCATAAACATAAATAGGAAAATAAACACATATAGGTTTATTATGCACCTACCACGATGTATTTGATACAAAATTTGCTACGTACCTTATTCATAATGGAAAAGCATGAAAATACAATTTTTTGTTTTTTTCCAAATAGCAAAACTAAACAAAACGGTTTTTTTGATAGCGGATATTATATCATTAAATCAAAAACATACAGATTATGTAAAAATTACTTTTATTGTTTAAAATAAAAAAATTCGAAAATTAATATTAAATGACAAGCAATTGAAGACTTCATATTTTACACTTTATTTAATTCCGCCATTTTGAATTTTGGATATGAACATTATAGTAATAATAAATGTGCTCTAAGGCAGTCATATTTTGAAACACATGTTGTATGTTTTTGGCTAATTTAATTAATAAATATAGTTTTTAATTAGTATGAAAATATTATTTTTCGCTTTTGTTTTGTATTTTAAATACGTATTTGTTTAGTTTTGGCATAATTTTAACTTAAGTTAATGAAAGAAATTAGGGTATGCACGATCAAACCAATTATCAATACGGATATTGTAATAATGTTAATACTCAATACTATTATTATTCTTAGAGTTGAAGTTTCTAAAAAGGCACATACTTTTTTACTTATGTTTAGTTATGGTTTACCATGAATAGAATATACAATTATGTACGGTGAAGCTCATATTTGTTTTGACATATGATATTCTAACCTCGAAACGCATCAAAACCGACTGGCCATAGATTTAGAGCATTTTTGCGGGCTTTGAAAAATTCAAACTTTGAAAATTATTTTAACTATGAAAACTAACTTGTGAAAAAAAAAAGTCCCGGAGTTCCTTTTTGTGATTATGATTTATTTAGAATAGACCAGCTATACAGGGATCAGGCGCCCTCGTGGCTGCCAGCTGCGTTTCACAGTCGCTCCTGATTTAACTTAGAAGTATTGGGAAGTTATCAATTTTCCCGGTGTAAAAATAGCATAAAATAACCGCAATAATTTTTAGGTTCTTTTTACAAAAATTACATAATTTTAGTGCTGTCGATTCGAGCTAAAATCAAGTTTATAATAAAAACCCAAATATTTCAAATATTTTGAGTTGAAATCTGCTTCGTTCTGCCGAACAAACCAACGGTCATCGGTCATCGGACATCTGGCGGTCGATCGAAGGCCCTTAACACATGTTCTAGTGAAGTGCCAAAGTTAGCCGGGTTACTCCGGCTACGGCGGTTGTAAAAAATATTGTATACACCTGGGAAGTGGGCTGCCCAACAAGGACATAGCCAGCTGGGTCGAGAACGAGCCTTTACCTTCGTCATTGATATAGTGGCCAAGTTCCTCAACAAGCACGACTTTGACCTGATCTGCCGGGTGCATCAGGTGGTAGAGGACGGGTGTGAGTTCTTTACCAAGAAGCAACTGGTACTGCGGGAATTCGATAATGCAGGAGCAAGGATGTCAGTGGACGACACGCTGAAGTGCTCCTTCCGGATCCTGAAGCCGGCTGACAAGCGCCTGGCGTACGTGCAGACCAACACCAACCGTTTCGTCTCGCCGCCCAGGGTCGTCACCAAGACAAAGAAGATTTTGAGGGCCCTCTGGATCAATCCCACCGGCCACCATCCTCCCCCGCCGCTCCACCCTTTTAAGAGTATTCTGTGTTATTATAAATATGGATAATAATTCTTTGTCTTAGCTTTAATACACTCTTGAATATAATGAAAACAATCATTCTGTCATTTGTATTAGCGTCTTGCAATATATCTTAAGGAATAAATACAATTAGCTTCTTTTTATTTTTCAATTTAACATTAAATTTAGTTTTGATAATTTAACTGCATCTCTTTATATGATCTATAAATAATGTGTAATGATAGCCTGCACAAAAAGAGAAAATAAATGTAAAACAAAAAATAAATATTATATAAATTCGTAGAATAGACGTAATATAAGAATAGGAAGTAATATTTGTACAGCGCCCCTGAGGTGATTTCTCACAAAAGCGGCGCTATAGAAATGGTCCAATTATTATTATTATTATTATTATCAAGATTTGCATCGCACGTGTGCATTTATGCAAATAAAAATCCACCAAAATTCTGAATTCTTATAAAAAATTAATAAACATCAACACAGACATAGCCATTCTACAAGAAGAAGAAATGAAATAAGACTTCCCTTTCGAAAGAAAACAAAATACCAAAACTCATTACTACATAATAAAAACTCATTACTACATAATAAAAACTCATTACTACATAATAAAAACTCATTACTACATAATAAAAACTCATTACTATATAATGAGGAATGAACTGCGCATGATTTGAATGATCAAAGACTCGACAGGATTCAGAACTAAACTTAAAACTCATATCCATAAATGGAAGAAATGCATCAGTAAATTGCTTAGCTAGGCTAGCCGGTTAGTGCTTACCTAAACTCACTTATAGAAAAAGTTTTAAAAAATCACGAATCGGTGCGCAAATGCGTCCGCAGCCCGCAATACTATAAATAACTAAGTGTCAAAAAAATAAATATGTCAATATCCGTTTATTTCCGTTTAATATTTTTGGCATAGTAAAAAAATCGGCCTGAATACCACTGATTTGTTCGGACTACCCTATACATATACGGTACATGCATTATTAAATATATCTCTAATCAATGTTTTTCTACAAAATATTAATTCCAAAAATGTTTTTGATATTGTGACTTGTGTTTTCTGGTGAAAGATTTCTCATTTCGTCTTTTTCTGTCAATTTTTAACCAAATAATTCGTAAAAAATGTTGCTAATCAGAGCGCCGCGAAAACACGTCTACGCTGCCAGCTCTCGGCAGCTAGTGGCACTTTGACCCTACTGAGCAGCTGTTGAGCCGAAATTTTGCCTCAACATTGTTCAAATGCAAAAATACGCTCTTCCCAACAAAATTCTCGATTTACGAGAAATTTAGGATATCGGTTTTTGTAGATCAAGTTCCCCTCAACAGAGGACTAGTTATAAAAAGTGTCAACAGGTGAAGAAACGTCACCGAAATGTCGAATGTCATTATTAGTTTACGATTTACTTCCGTTTTTGAATATCAAAACATGTTTTTTGTATTTTATAAATAAAATTGGAGAGAATCCACCTTTTTTGCCTTATTTTTTTACCTTACCTTTTGTCTTGTTTTTTCACTCATCGAGAAACGTAAAATGTACGAAACAAATAATGTGCCTTGCGGCATTATCAAAAGTCAACCTAACACATTATCCTCAACATATTTTTATCACACGTTTGTGACTTGCTAATTTATAAGCATTTAAACAAATGTATGAATAACTCCGTAAAACGAGAAAACCGGTTTTATAAACCATTTTAGGGGATGCCTAAAACTAAACATTTCTATAACGTTGCCATTTTGCTACCGATCGACATGCCTGTCAGTTCATATCTTGCTAGATTGCAATTCCCGTTCTTTTTAAGGAAGATTCCATATCGTTTTCCTTAGGCTTAAAAACTTCTTGTTTAACTGCGGTTCTTGTTCTCTAGGGTGACAGCTGTCAGCTGTCATTAAGCGAATAACATTCATTAAAAATGTCAATATTTGCATAGATCAAGCCGAACAAGAGAAAAATCCAATAAGTAAGTTACCAATTACGTTATTATTTACTTTAAACATAATTAGTTAGTAAACATAATATAGATGTTGATATTTTCGACAATTCAGGGCAAGCGCGGCATAGAGGGGAGTCATTATGGCCGGTCGAGTCCAACGAATCCGATTCCGAAGGCGGTATTCCGAGTTCGCAAATCCGGATTCACTCGTTCCGAACTCACACCCAAGGAACGGCAAAGGTTTTGGATTGGAGTCGAAACGAAAAGCATCCCTATTGACTAGTGTAATATGAATGAGTTTTGCTTCCGGAACGGTGGACCCGTGCGGACCGAAAGGACCGAAGACCGAGTCCAAGGAATCGAGTCCGTCTGGCTAAACTCGGAATTGGAACCGAGTTCGTAAATCAAGTGGAATGCCCACCTCTTCGGTCAGCATAGATTAACCACGACGGAAAATGTCACTTTTAGAACTAGTGACAAATGGGTCAATACTATCTAATGAGGGCGGTACCATCGTACAAAATGTAATTCTTCGTTACAAGCCTTATTTATGTTATTTAAAAATAAAATAAAAATGTATTAAAATGCATTATAATAATGTAATTCTTTTTTAAAGTTTCACTTGAAGATATTTGATAAATTTGTGTTTTCAAATAATCTCTTAACAATCTATTTAAGATATTTTTACTTTGTCTCACCGGAATTCTGCAGTTAATTAAAAAGGCTTTAAGCCTAAGGAAAAAGATAAGGAATCTTCCTTAAAAAAATGGGATTTTCGCTCCTGGTGTATAATATAACTAACACACCTCAGACTTAACTCGATTTCGGCAAAAACACGACTAACCAACTTCTTCTTAGTTGTAACAGATGTACCATATACATATATTCTAAATACGGCCATCCAGTTAAAATGCTTGCCCAACCCTGTCCTTGCTCTGGTAGTCTGGTCTGGTGCTCCAGATCAAAGCCCTTGTGCGCATATGCAGACATTTAACACATTTCCATAACTGGAAACTGTTTCAAATCGTATGTAACTACTCTTCAACTACTCTTCGACTACTTTTCCGAAGCTTATCTGTAAAGGAACGATTTCCTTTTTTTATTAACTACCTGCTGTAGCACTGTACTACCAGCCTAGGTTCCTTTGTTCCCAGTTATATCGATTTCTTCAACACATAACCGTATACGAACTACGAAATGATTAAACTCAAGTCAGAAATAATATCACCGGCATATTCTGCGCAAATAACGAACCCCCTCGCCGCCGTCGCTATTGCCCCGCGATCGTACAAACCTTCAGATTAATACTTCACCTCGGGGCATGTCGGGCCATCGCATCCCCGTCATCCCTATTATTTACTTCTCCTAAAAGATAATTCGATATTCTTTTGAGTCGTCAGCGATCGCCGCCAGGGGCGCTCGTGACAGATCATAGAAACCATAGACAATGGAATATGCCTATTATAACAGAGGGTACGTACCTACTACAATATCTACGTGGAAGGTTATCCTTGGGGAGCGGATGAAAAGGCGGTCTCCCATTGGACGAGATTTACCGCGAAGAATTTGTCTTTAGGCTTTGGACTTACCTGTGTTGATTGTGATGAGAAAGGCACATATTGATATTTCGGATTAGGTGTGATTCGTGATCAAGTTGTTTGTATATTTGTACAGGTATTGGTATGTTGTTGTATTAGGCCGTTTGTTCTATTACATTAATTTATCCATTCTTTTGCAGATCAATGCGGAAAATGTCGCGCTGGAACAAAAAGACTGAACCTCAACAAGTATTGCAACAGAGATTACGGTGAGTTTAACACAGCGCAATACTTAGTTTTAATATAAAGTTGTTTACTATTGAAGTAATGTAACTAATCTGCGGCGCTTTGGCCTTATTGCTATTACCATCTCATGGTTTGATTTACTTGACTGAATTTATGTTACTTTATTTATGCTCTTTGGGAAAAGATCTTAACTGGATTAAAAACCCTAACCAAAGGAAGGAAAAGGGACAAACATTTGGTTATAAACAATTTACTAAAGTTACTTTTTGTACTTACTGCACATATTTAATATGTTATTAACTATTTGCTGCATCCCTGAGTTTCGTCGTCGGCTCATAAATCTGAGTGATACGTAATTCAATCTAATCAATATTATTCAATAATATTATCTTTTTTTTGTACTAATTTTTTAACGCATTTTTTCCTCATTGCGCCAACCAGCACATACATAATCTCTTTATACTTACTTATTATAATTTTTTATACAATACTAGTTTTTTCCCTTCTATTTTTGTATAATGGTATTTAATATGAACTAAACTTGTCAATTTGACTGTCCTAAAACGGGATTTGTTCCTAGTTGGGCAGTCAAAGCTTTCTTAAATAATGTGTTATAAATAAATAAATATTATTAACGATGTTTCCTGCTTCAGCAATAATGGGCAAGGTCGTGGGCCGAATCACGAGCGCCGCGGCGGAGGCTCCAGGCGGCGGCACGGAGGCGGCCGGGACGGGGGAGGGCTGGGCGCGCGCCACGCTGGCCGTGCAGGCGGTGTACCGGCGGGCAGAGGGGTCCCGCCTGCGCAGGGGGCCCGCCGGCCTCTTCGTCAGCAGGGAGGATCTCGCGTGCGGCTGTCCGAGGATCAAGCCGAACAAGTCAGTACCACCCCTATGGCTGTTTCCAACAGCATTTCTCTAGCGAGTTCTGGGTATTTGCAGCCTAAGTTCTAGGAGAAATATAGCATTTCTGCTTATGGCTCATAAACTATTCAACAATGTATTATTATTACCTGACATCCTGACTAAAATAGGATTTTGTGTCCCTGATAACTTCAAGCGAGGCCGCCAACACAGGATTCTGTTTCTTCCCAGATCCAGAACTAACATACCAATGGACCGGTCAGTGGCTGAGCTGGCATCGCGTTTGGGTCTCACCCAGGTATCGTGAGTTCAATTCCTCGGCTGGCTAAGTCCTCCATTACGACACAAGCAACATATTCCGCTTACTGCGATGGTAGTAGGAGATTCTCAAATATTGTGAGGTTATTCGTAACCAGGGAATATTTGTCTATCTTTTTAAAAAAATGGTAATGCCTCTGGGAAGATTTAGTAAGTTAATTAACTGCCTCGCGGAAAATGTGGATATTTTCAACATGACCTACAATAATTTTAAGCACGAACTAAGAGTATTATGTTCCTTTTTATAAAACTTTTAAAATTATATTTTACTTATGTGTTTTTGTAAGTTTTTTTCGCTTTTGCATTGTATTTGTGTTTATAACTGTTTTTGCAAAATAAATAAAAAATCATATTTATTTATTTTTATTTTATTTTTATTTTAATTTATTTGGAAAACCAACAGTTTACAGCAATAATTACATTTATCAAATATATTTAAAAAATGAACCAATAATAGGTTTTCACTTAAGTATTTAAATTATTTAGTTTTGAAAAAAAAAAGAGAAAAAAAAAGTTACAAGGTTAGCCTATGAGGTTAGGATAATGGGAGGGAGGGGAAGGGAAAGGGAAAGGATCTAGTTTGTGTATAGTAATATGTATTGTGTGAATGTTATTTAATTGATTTTTGGTTTGAATTTCTTAGCATTACTTTTAGTAGGTATTAGCCTCCTGCAGTTCTAGTCACGTGGGCCATCGGCCCGTCATGCTCAGTACGGTCTTACTTAGTAGTACTTTTGCATTGTATTTGTGTTTATAACTGTTTTTGCAAAATAAATAAATATTCATATTTCCTTATTTATACTTTTAGTAGGCATTAGTCTCCGGCAGTTCTAGTCACGTGGGCCATCGGCCCATCATGCTCAGTACAGTCTTACTTAGTAGTACTTTTGCATTGTATTTGTGTTTATAACTGTTTTTGCAAAATAAATAAATATTCATATTTCCTTAGTATTATTACTTTTAGTAGGCATTAGCCTCCGGCAGTTCTAGTCACGTGGGCCATCGGCCCATCATGCTCAGTACAGTCTTACTTAGTAGTACTTTTGCATTGTATTTGTGTTTATAACTGTTTTTGCAAAATAAATAAATATTCATATTTCCTTAGTATTATTACTTTTAGTAGGCATTAGCCTCCGGCAGTTCTAGTCACGTGGGCCATCGGCCCATCATGCTCAGTACAGTCTTACTTAGTAGTACTTTTGCATTGTATTTGTGTTTATAACTGTTTTTGCAAAATAAATAAATATTCATATTTCCTTAGTATTATTACTTTTAGTAGGCATTAGCCTCCGGCAGTTCTAGTCACGTGGGCCATCGGCCCATCATGCTCAGTACAGTCTTACTTAGCAGTACTTTTGCATTGTATTTGTGTTTATAACTGTTTTTGCAAAATAAATAAATATTCATATTTCCTTAGTATTATTACTTTTAGTAGGCATTAGTCTCCGGCAGTTCTAGTCACGTGGGCCATCGGCCCATCATGCTCAGTACAGTCTTACTTAGTAGTACTTTTGCACTGTATTTGTGTTTATAACTGTTTTTGCAAAATAAATAAATATTCATATTTCCTTAGTATTATTACTTTTAGTAGGCATTAGCCTCCGGCAGTTCTAGTCACGTGGGCGTTCTAGTCACGTTAGTAGTACTTTTACATTGTTACATTTTACTGTTTATAATATATATATTTTTTTATAGTAAGCATATAAATTATGTTCATTCTTCAAACTCTCAAGCATATCATCATGCATTTTAGTCCTCTATTCATTAAATAGTTCTGTTGCCCTGTTTTGGTGACCGCTGCGCCGCACGATAACCCAAGTTTCCTAACACATAATGGACGTGATAACTCTGATCGAATATGTAAAAAGTGACATAAAGAACATTACTACAGTAAAAAACTCAAAAGTAAGAAATAGTCTTGAATTGGCAGTTAATTTCCTAGAGGAATCATAGAGAAACAATTTTCAAACAATAATTATTGAACTTCAAAAAAAAATATCACTAAGTTTGAAACAAAAAACATACGCAATGATTCTAAAAGAGAGAACTGTTCAAATTGAAGAACCGAAATCTGCTGTCATGATAACTGCTGAAGGCAAGGAAACATCAGAAGATATAAAGAACAACATTACCAAAACAATGAAAGCACCTAACCCAGGAATTGTGTAACACTTTATCTCATGCTATTGCTCGACTCTATCTCAGCATTCGTGGGTGGGTCTGATGGATGCAGTGCGGGAAGGGTGTGATACAGTAAATAAAACCCTAAGGTAGGAAAACATAGTCTTTATTGACTATACAACCCCAATTATCATGGTAGAGGAAGAAAAGAGTGGAGAGTAAGACTAAGTTAAATTTATAATTGATTAAAAGGATAAATGATGGCTCTTGTGGTCATAATCTTCTCCTCCGGCTTCAGGAAAGGCCGCTCCAGCCCGGATGTTCACCGATTCCCACAGTCCATGATGCGTAGTCCATGATGACTCGTCGGAAGCACCATCCGCCACAGCTTCTTCCGTGAGGTTCAGGCAATAGGATGTATGAATGCTACCATATCATGTGTGGTCCTCGATGCAGCAGCTACTCCTCGTGTCCACACATTACTCGGCAAGGATTCCTCTCCGAAGCACAGGGCACGCGCGGTTAGGTTTTATTACCTACCATTTGGCCATCATTAGGCAAAAAATATACTTACTTCGGGTAATTAATTAGACACTCTCCGGCGTCAAACGAAATATAACATAACACTTAACATAACTCCTCCCGGCACTGTCCGCCGTGTCGAGTCACTTCCCCGGTCATCTTGTCTTCTACTGCCGGCTTCCTTCCGTCCGATGTCTCCCATAGATATTTTCTCCAATCTCTTCCGTAAACAATATCAGTGATGCCTTTTTAAGCGGGGTCAGTATTTACGTTACAATTGGTAGAAACGGAATCAGAAAAGCATCAAACAATACAATATTTATGACCTGCTCGAACAAAGAAGATGCCTAAAAGTTGAAAACGAATCTAAAAAAAAATAAAAGCGGAATATCTGCAATAGAATTAAAAAATAAAGACCGTGCATTAAAAGTGTATGAGGGGAGTATAATTAAAATCATTTTCTTAACAACCTTATTCTGCAAAATAACGAATTAAACGATGTTACTTAAATTCTAAAAATAGAAAGTGACCAACTGAGAAATGTGATAGTAGAAACGACAGGTCCAATCTGAAAGATATTACCCAAAAACAAAGGATCAATATAGGCTTTGTCCGAGCGCATATTGGAGATTGCAATCCATTAATGCAGTGTCACCACTGTCTTGGATTCGGACATGCATCTCTAAAATGCCTAAATAAAATGAATAAGCTGAGATGCACACATAAAATCACAAATTCAGCGAATGGGAAAAAAATAGAGAATCTGTTAAGGGGAACGGCTGCGCTTCCTGTTTCATACATAACTTAATTTTAAATTTGTGGCCAAAATACGCACCCAAACTGAATGATGGTATTTTATTTATTATTGTTTTAAATTATGAAGTATACGCCATGAAAAAAAAAAATCATGATTTTAGAGGCAACTTATAAAATTACTTGCGGGTTTATTATATTAAAAATTCCAATATGATTACGTAAATAAATATATAAAAACAAAACATTTAAAAAAAAACGTATTTTCGGGTCGATATATTAAATTATGTACGGCAAATTTTTGTTCCAACGTAAATTGGTCGTTTTTAATTTAATGTAAAGTCCACCATATGGTTATTTTTATAATTTAAAATTTTTTTAATATTTTTTATTTATTTTATATTTCATTATATTTTCAAAGAGACGGGTAAAACTTTTTTTTTAAATCACCATCAGCCCCCAAATAATTGTTAAAGGTGCATCTAAAATCGTGAAAAATCAACTCCTTTAATGGGCCTATATTTCAATTTAAAAGAAAAATAAATTAATTACTTCTCATCCATACCAGATATTTACTAAACCTTTAATTTTTTTAAAATATCATTCAGTTTGGATGGGTATTTTGGCCTCAAATCCAATATTAAGTTTTGTATGACACAACTTCCCCTTAAATGCTACAACTGCGAAAAAAATAAATATATTATTTGGGAACAAAAATAGCACCGAACATAGTGCAAACAGCGAAAAATGTAACTACCGAAAAACAATGTCCATCATATCGCACAACAGAAAATCGACTATGATGGATAAACACAACAATGTTTCAATCACAGAAATTGCAATGTAATTAGAAAACTATTTAAAACTGCGTGTAAAAGTCAACAAAATTATTTACCATTTTATCGCCGTCCACCGCACGCATGGTTCTGATCCTAAAATATTTATAATTGAAATGAAACTTTTATTACTGAATTTAAAAGACACTTTTAATATTATCAATGGCGACATCAATATAAATATTGGAGGCGATGTACGAGTATATAGCAGAGTGAAAGAAGACTATGTAAATGTAATGACGTTACTAAATTATAAATCGTATATAAATAATGCTACACGAAATGTCTTCGGACAAATCCCTTCCTCCATTGATCATATATGGTGCAACTCAAATAACACTGAAAAAAACATATCAATATTATGGAAAACCAGTATTACTGATCACTACACCTGTATATTCGCCCATAACATAGTTAAAAGAAATACCAACTCTAATCGAATGGGCGGTAAAAATATGAAAAAAATATTATCTTGAAATTTTAGGAACAAAACTTAAAATGGAAACTTGGGCGTCAATATTTGAATCAGAAAATCCAAATACATGTGCAGTAAATTTCGAAACGACTCTCCAAAATCATGTAAATTTATCTACAATAGTAAGTGCTTCTAAACCTAAATCTAAACATAGATTAATAAAGCCATGGATAACCCACGGATTTGTCATCACCAATCTAAAAAATTCCAGAATTATCAAAAAACCCTTACTTTTTACAAGAAATACCGAAATAAACTTGCATTTTTAATTAGACTGACAAAAGAAAAGTAGTTTAGTGATAAAATAAAAGATGCTGGTTAAGACAGGAAAAAAATCTGGAAAATCATCAATACAATAACAAACAAAACAACAAAACAAAAATTACCAAAAGAAATTTCTTATCAGGGAATCACTTATGGCACCAAAAAAACTTACAATTTTGTGGTAATGTATTCAATAATTATTTTGCAAATGTCGATACCAATCTTGCTCGAAATATTATCCTAGATAATAATCAAACAAACCAACCAGAACAAAATCCAATTTTGATGAAGGTTTCAGACCTTTTCTTCAGTAACTGACAAAGATGTGGTAAATGCTATAATAAGTTTAAGAGTATCAGCAAGCCCTGGGTATAACAACATTAAAGCCGTCCGGGAGCTAATCAGCAAAGCAATTGCTCATATAATAAACACAGTTCTAAAGAAGGGTATATTCCCGAACAACTAAAAGCACCCCGGTTTTTAAATCTGTTGACGAAGAAAATATTTCTAAATATCGTCCCATAGCACTCACATCAAACATAGCTAAGATTTATGAAAAAATTGTGAAGAAACAACTCAACAACTACATAAAAGAGAAGAAGATATTGAGTCCAAAACAGGGACAATATCAGCACTCTGGATGCGATTGCTAAATGAACATCAATAATAATGTAAAATTTAGATAATGGAGAAAAGTGTCTCGGTATCTTCATAGACCTCCGCCAGGCTTTCAACAGCATATCACATTCCAAACTCACCGAAAACTAAATCAAATTGGGATAGACGAAATAGTGGTATAATCATGGTTCCAAAGCTATCTAAAAGAAAGTTTTCAATGTGTTAAAATAAATAACGCATTAAGTGAACCCAAAACCGCAGCTTTAGGTATACCACGAGGTACTGTCATCGATCCAATCCTTTTTATTATATGTGTAAATAAAATGTTCAACCTCCCTACAGTTGGAGACATCATATCTTATGCAGACGATACTGTGGTGATCACAGCAGGAAAATCATGGAAAGAAACAATGATAATAGCAAATACAAATCTTAATACACTCAAAACATGGTTCGACCAAAATTATCTGTCACTAAATACTGACAAAATATACTTCATCCCATTCTCTTTAAATGAAAAAAAAAACCTTGAAAACAATAATTTTTTCAAAATCCATTCATCACAGTGTGCAAATAAAAAATAATGCGAGGATGCCAAATGTTTACCCATCACAGGCAAAAATAGCATAAAGTATCTGGGTGTTTTAGTAGACAGTCAACTAAAATGGAAAGAACAAGTACAAAATACGGTAACCAGAGTAAGAAAACTTATTTACATATCCATTAGATTGAGAAACATCCTATATTCCGATATGATAAAAACAATATATTATTCCCCTGCGCAATCCATTTTACAATATAGTATAATCGGTTGAGGGGGAACCCTTAAAATGAAAAGATACAGAGATTGATTTTGAAAGTCATCCTACGACAACCATCGATATATTCAACTACACAGCTGGTTAACTCTTTTAGAGTCCTCAGTTTAAATAAAATCTTCATAATGTAAATGAAAATAAAAAAATCTTCTCATACGTACTCGATATTTACTAAACCTTTAATTTAAAAAAATATATATCATCAGGTTTGGGTGAATATTTTGACCTCAAATCCAAAATTAAGTTTTTTATGAAACAGGCCGCCCAGCCGTTCCTCTTAAGGGCGATCCTGGCCATGTTTAATCCGTTAAAATTCAATAGTACAGATTTTTCTTCAAATTAGTTTCTTTTGAACAGGATATTACATTTGGGCAGATAAAATAAGTTACAGTGTAAATGTATGTGTTTAATCCCCAATGACATAAATTTTAATGCCGTTTTTATAAATATATTTTGCTAATAAATTGTTAATTTGTGGGGAGTTGACACTTGGAAGACAGGGAATACTGGTAGGGAGTTCAATTTTAAGTTTTACTAAGACTAAGAGACATTGTATGGCAGTCCCGTTTTTATTGGAATACATCTCATAGCTCTGTTATGAATAATTTCTAGCTAGTTTGAATTTCCGTCATTGGCCAAATATAATATCGTAGAGCGGTCATTTAAATGAGGAGCAACTATAGTTACACTACCGGCCACCTTTAAATAGTCACTCTTGGCTCTTAACTTGTACAAGAACCTGCAAAAAAAATCAACTAAAACGTTTCAAAATGTTCAATTAAACAAAAATAAATTGAAAAAAATTAAGATATATATACGAGGTGTGTACAAAAGAAAAGGTGAATTTTGAATTTTCGCGGGCTGTGTACATTCGATTATCGTTTTTTTTTGTTATGTTGGTACACATATGTTTATCATATGTTAGCATTATCAGCCATTTTGGATCAGTGGTTTGTTTTTGACAACTAAATGTTCCAGTATAAGCAATTCGAGTATAAGCATGCATTAGTACGGTTTCTTTCATCGAGTAGAGCTAGGTTATTTGAAACTATTTAACTCTGGATAAAAGCGTCAAATTATGTTGTTTCTTTTTATGTTATCTATTGCAATACATATGTACCTTTTCAATATTATTTGTAAATATCCATGTAAAAGCCTGTAATGGGCGTAAATAAATAAATAATAAACGTCGGATACCTGGCTTGGCGAACCCTGACGTTTCATGTTGTTTGTTTGTCTGTTTTAGATCGTACCTTATCCTGGGTATCGAGGATGAAGGGGAGCTAACTGTGGGGCCGAGGACCATCGTCATCGAGTGGAAGGACGAATGGCACAGGCGCATGCGCAGACTACAGCGCCGGGCGCGCCACTGCAAGTAGACAGGCTTCACACAAACCGGTTCACCCGGTTCGTCCAATGCGTCCGGTTTGCCCGGTTGGGCGCTACACACCCCTACGACCGGCCCTAAGCACAATATAACATTTTTTGAGCAATGACTAAATATGAACTGCATTTAACTGAGAAATTTGTAATTATTTTAATTTTCGTTGTATGCCTTAGCCCTGACGTGTGTAAGCTCTCTGCACGGCTTATGCTGAACGGGTAGTGACTTAAACACACTTTGGGTTTCTAATAATTAGATTGTTCCACTCCGATCTGGTGATAATGTATCTAAACTTGTTCAAATAACAATAATCACCACTGAAACTAATCCGGCACTGTTTCCTTACGACAATTAATTATGTTCGAAGGTGTGTTTTTATGTTGACAATAAAATATCCGCTACGAAACATAGGAAGTTGTTATAGAATGCGCTCTAGTCCCGTAAATACATATACATACTTATTATTGTTAATTGATAGTTTTAAACGCTTCACTTATAGAATACTCTTCGTCCGTCTATATAGTTACTTGCCATATAATATTGTTTCTAAATCTGCAGAAGCCTCCATTTCAAACAAACATGACTGTTGATTTTCAATGAACGCCTTTATAATTAACTTTTGTCTTTATTGTGTGTAGTAGTATTGTGTATTGTGTATTGTGTACTGTTTATTGTGTATTGTGTGCCAGCACCAGCCGGAGGGCGTTGTGTATGCTTTCTTGTATTTATTGTAGATTGTGTTCCATACTCCCCGCTGTATAAATGATGTTTATTTATTTAAATTTATAATTATTGTACGAATGTTTGAATGTTAAATCGGCGCGCCGTGTTTAAGAGAAAATGTCATCGGCACGAATGTATATTTTGTGATATTTATTTGTTAAAAGACCCTTTTACAGAAATTTAAAAAAAAAAGAAGATAATTGTCAGTTTTCACAAATTTTAAGATTCACTTTATTTCCGATGTCTTCTTTTAAGCGCAACGTCTTTATTTGGCTTAAAATGTAATGTGTCCTACTTTAAATATCATATCATATTACAAACTACACGTATTTATGATGGTAATTTAATTTTTCTTAACATGTGGTTTATCCCAAAAGTGTACAGTATTATTAGTAATAATATTTTGTGTCATGTATTATGTTTAGTTGAATGAAGTCCACTCTTATTTTAAGTGTCATGATAAGGAACTCCAGTCCAATTTATTAATCAATAATATAATGACGTTCAAACAGTATATTCTTTTTCTTTTCTGAAGTTTTCACAGTTAAAATTATTTTCAAAGCTTGTATTTTTCAAAGCCCGTCAAAACGCTCCAAATCTACGACCTCTCGGTTTTGATCAGTTTTGAGGTTAGATTGTCCAATGTCAAAACAAGGATGAGCTTTACCGTACATATTTTTATATTATATTCCTAGTAAACCATAACTAAACATAAATAATAACATTATTTACCTTTTTAGAAACTTTAACTCGAAGAATACTAATAGTATGGAGCATTAACATTATCAAAATATCCACATTAGAATTAGTTTGCCCATAAATTATCTAATTTTTGTTACTAATAATAGTTTGTTATATTGAACAACAATTTTAGAGCTTAAAGTCACCCAAATTAAATTTTATTTTCACCAAAGCTAACAAAAAAATTTTTGACCGATCAGTGGCTGAGTTGGCATCGCGTTTGGGTCTCACCCAGGCGTCGTGAGTTCAATTCCTCGGCTGGCTAAGTCCTCCATTACGACACACGCAACATCTTCCGCTTATTGTGATGGTAGTAGGAGATTTTCAAATATTGTCAGGTTATTCGTAACCAGGGAATATTTGTCTTTCTTTAACAAAAAAAAATACAAAACAAAATCGAAAAATAATAATGTCCAACAAAAATCAAAAACAGAATGCACATATGACGTCAGATGTTCCAAATACATTGGTACCAATATAAGAGGGGTTTTGATGAGATTATTATTTATTCACTTTGAAATAACGATTTATAAAATCTACGTATACTCGTATATAATAAAAGTTATATATTCAGAATCGGCGTTGGCTGTGAATATATATTTTTAGAGTCATAATATTTTTGACTGGAGTTATTTGAAAACACAAATAAAATTTAAAATATTGATTGAGTGACGCTTTTTCAACGATGAAATAGGAGAAGAATTGGTGAAATTTTCGAGTAAAACGATCAAAACATGTAATTTAATAATGTCTATGATTTATTTTTATCTACTTAAGGCTTTGCCATAAATTAATATATATAGGTAGACTAATAAAATTAACAAAGTCAATAACTTACCTAAAAATATTTTAAAATAAAAAAGCATTTTTATCTCCAAAGGGGTAACTATTAGCCTGTTTTATTATTTATTGAAGTAAGATGATATTATAGAATCAAATTAATCGCTAATTTGATTTGCAAATTCTCTAAACCTTTTCATAATTTATTCTCAGTTTATTTGTAAATGATTTAAATGGAATGTATTCCTATGTAAAATATGATTTTTATAATTAAACATAAAATAGAGAAATAGTATTTAAGGAACCTACTTTTAAGGCTTAATGCACCTTTATTATTATTATTATTATTATTATTATTATTATTACCTATATTATAATGATGCTTTTGTGTAAAAAATAATATATAAAATAAACCATTTCACATTTTCGATACTGAAAGAAAACCGTAATGTTTAATTAGACAGTGTTCTCCGTATTAGAAAATCAGTTCTAACGATATTTCATAACCCGGAAGTTCACTCTTTACTCGCGAATTCAGATGTATTTGTGAAGAAAATAATTTTCTTTATAATGAAAAGGTAATAATTAATCGAAGTAGAACAAAGTGTAGACCTAGCCCATTCTGGGAATGACTACGAGTGCATGAGTTGGGCCCACCCCGGTGCGGTTCGAGGAAAGTTGGTTCCCGCGTAGTTTACAGATGATACTCGCATCTAATAGAGATGGGTTTAGTTTGTATTTGTAAATTTATAACATTTAATGCGTTTAATATAATAAGTTCAATTTTCTATCATTGTAATATGTATTGTGAAGTTGCAGATATATTAAAACACTTAATTCAGTTATTTGTTGCGTTTTTACTTAGTGCCCTAGTACTATATTCCCAAAACATGTAAAAAATATTAAAAATGCATTATTTTGCTTACCGGTAACTGAAATATTTGTTACTCTTTGAAATTAAAAAGATTACGAAGTTTTTTTAAAAATAATTCATTCGTATTAAGCTGGTTTAAATGGCCTTGAAATTTGAAAGAAAACGACTTTAACGACATCTGTTAACTACTGTAGTTTATAGTAGGAATTTTCTGTGGACAACAGGTTTGGTCATAAATCCTCAGATGGCGATGATGTTCCCGGAAATATTTATTTAGCCTAATGTAGATGGTTTCAAGCATTATTAGTTTCATCGTTTACTCTGTGCTCAAATGTCTGTGGGCATATGTCCCGGTAAAAAATATTTTTTGTACCAGTCAATTATTGATTTAACTACTTGCCGAGATATTTTCTTCGTTTTTGGCTTGGAAATTATGATTTTTTATGAAACGATGAATACATAATATTTGACACAAAAGGTTATTGTCATTAGAATTGAAATTAAAACATTTTCAGACTGGTCCAGTCTGAAAATGTCCGTAGTAGGATGAAACCGGTCCTGGTGAAAATAAATAAGTGGAAGAAAGTACAAAAGTGTTTTAATTTCAATTCTAATACAATGGAATTCCACCACGAACTAACAGTCCAAAAACTAGACTCGTTATTGTCATTATTACTGCATTAGTTGACGGCCTCCATGGTCGAGGGGCAAGGCTCTCGACTACGAATCCGAAGGTCGCGGGTTCAAATCCCGGCGTGCTCAAGTAATTTTTATTTAATTAATTTGTGTTGTTTCACAATTAATTCATTTAAAAATAATATATAGTATATTTGCGCACGTTCCAGAGTGGAAGATACTCTCAGTATCGCCCTGGTGAAAGACCACCATTCAGAATTGAAACGTTGCTTGAAATGGCTTTTAGCCGTGTTTGGTGACCAGATCTGAATAGCCAGGTATTTCCCCATTTCCCCTTTTCCCCACCTTCCTTTCCCCCTTCTCCTTCCCCTCCCCAATACCTTCAGCCTCACAACATTCCCCAATTGGGAATGCCATAGTCTCACTGGCTCCAGACGGTGGGGAGCAGTTTGGGACTCTTGTGCGGTATTCATATAAAAAAAATTAAAAAAATTATTAGAGACAAAATATATAAAGGCTATTTTCCCAAATCAGGGATACTGTTAAAAACACGTGATTGATTTAAAGTTTATTTTTCTGATTTTGATTATCGTACTAAAAATGTGTATTTTTAATATTTTCATTCATAAATATTGATTTAAAAGACGGCCTACAATTATTAAAATCTCACCGGCCATTTCCCGACGGGGACTTTTACTGACTGTCAAAAATCAATAGTACTCAGCAGTCCAAACATTCCCGACCTGTGTTAACGTGGTTATTTCCGGATTTATTTCGTTTTTCAAGACTCTTGTGTATATTTTGTTTTAATTTACTATAAGATTGTATAGCTGTAATGACTGACAGTGATTTTTTACGGGCTCAGGCGACATTTTGCCTAAAATCGACGCTATGAATGATTGAGTTCAAGTAATTTTCTCAGTTCTAAATTTTCCAGTTTTTAAGACGATAAGGTAAGAAGAGCGTATTGTATTAACTCTCATACCATATATATTAAATTATTTTTACAACTTGCGCCCAAAATAGTCTTTTTTCGGGCCCTTTTTAATTAAATAAAACCAACAAGTGACAGTTTCCCCACCTAACCTCCCTGTCTTACGATTATCTATAGAACTTCTTTAAGTTCATCATTATTGTATTAAATTTAATCATTATTGTGTAGATATCCACCTTACAAACTGTATAGAAAGGATGTAATACCGTTTCCACCTATAAATTATTAATAATACTGGTTAGTTACTGAATACTCTTATTGTAATGTCAATTGAACAAAAACAAAAAATATTCCTTGCGAGACACACTGCCTTTTAATAACATTATAGTTTGGTAGGTGAATATTTTCATGTATTATATTATATTTTTATTTTATTTGGGATTTCTATACATTCATCAAAGGAATGATTCGATGTATTTTATAGTTTCATCACATGTTCAAACTACTGCAATTAAGTTTAAAAAAGTTTCGAAGCTACGTAAATATTACTAACTAGGACGTCACCTCCAGAGCACGTTCAAGCGGACACCGAACAGTTCGCCACGTGCCGTACCGTGTAGTGAGCGCCACCATCACCATCCTTTGATGTGTGTACGAAAAACCGACAACAAGGCCATCATCCGCCATCACACGCAAACTACACGATGGGCCATACGTAGTGGGCCCATAATTGGTCGTTTTTAATCTAAATTTAAGTCAAATGAATTAAAAATTACTCTGTAATCATCACTTTATTAATATATACATATCAACTTATTTCGAAAGCGAAGCGAATATGCAGAATACAACAAAATAATAATGTCAAGTATAGGCAAATGATAAACATAAAACACAATAATGTTGTAAGAATACAAAAATTATAAACATAAACAAAAATTGAATAAAGTAGGTTAGTAATTAATCAAAATGTTAATATGAATATCTGTTAAAGGTGCCTCTAAAATCGTGAAAATTCGATTTTTTTAATGGCAATTTTGAAAGATGAAAAAATAATTTTAAAAATACTTATAATTCGTACTAAATATTTGCTATACTTTTTGATGAAAATAAATATCATTGGGTACAGGCCAACAGCCGTTCCCCTTAAGGATGTGAGGCACGCCATATTTTGGCTCTAGGGAGAGGTCCTGGAAAGTTGCAAAATATGACCTATGCCTCTTTGTGTTGTGAGCGACGAATTGTTAGAGAGCTGGATATTTACACAAAACATAAGAAATTTAAGTAGTAAATAACAATTATAAAGTACCTATGACGGTGTCCGTGGTTGAGTGGTTACGATCCGTGCTACGAATCCAGAGGTCGCGGGTTTAAATCGCGGAGTGCTCAAGTTCATTTTATTTGGTTAAATTGTGTTATTACACAATTTATTAATTCAAAGTAATATGTAGTATATTTGCGGCACGTTCCTAAGTGGTAGATACTGTCAGTATCGCCATGGTGAGATACCACCATTCATAATCGAAACGTTGCTTAAAATGGCTTTAACTGTCTTTGATGACCAGATCTGAATAGGCAGGTACTTCCCAACCTTCCTCTCCCCATCTCCTTCCCCTCTTCAATACCTCCAGTCTCACAACATGCCCAAATTGGGGATGCCATAATCTCATTGGCTCCAGACGGTTTGGGAGCAGCTGGGACTCTTGTGTGGAATCACATAAAAATATATTTAAAAAAACCTATAAAAAACAGGAGGTATAAGAAATCAAGGTAAGTCCGGTATTCTGCTGTTATTTCTTGTTTACTATTGCAGGAGCAAAGAAGAAAATAATATCTCTCGGGAGCATTGGGTATTCATAAAAGACGATATATGAAACGATGTATTTATGCACTGTACAAAACATTTTATAAATAACACTAATAATAAAATGTATTTTATTTGAAACACACATTAATTAACAACAACATTTAAGAAAGCTTTGACTGCCCAACTGTGAACAAATCCCCTTTTAGGATAGTCAAATTGACAAATTTAGTTCATATTAAGTTCCAAGGAAAAAAGCTAGTATTGACATAGTACAGAAAAAGATAATTGTTTACGACCAGATAATTTGAGTACAGTAACTTATGAAGAGATGAGAAAAACAAATATTAAATAGTAAACAATTATGTACTCGTATATGTGTTTGATAGGTACTGGTTGGTGCAATGAGGAAAAATTGGGTTTAAAATTGAGTACTAAAAAAAAGAAAATATTATAGAGTAATATTGATCAGATTGAGTTACGTATCACTCAGTTTTATGAGCCGACGATGAAACTCAAGGAAATAGCAAATAGTTAATAACATATTAAATATATTTTATTCAGTAAATAGAAAAAATAACTTAAGTAAATTGGTTATAACTTATAACCAAATGTTTGTCCCCTTTCCTTTCCTTGTTTAGGATTTTCAATTCAGTTAAGATCTTTTCCCAAAGAGCACAAATGATGTAATATTAATCAAACCATGAGATGGTAATAGTAATAAGGCCAAAGCGTCGGAGTACTAGAATAGAATCATAGTTTGTTAGCAAGTACCTACCCGAAAACGTAATCTATTAAAGAATTCGAATTTAATTAGTGGGTAGGTACCCAATTTTATTTTAAAGGCAGAATATTGAAAAAAAAATCACATAATTCGGTGTAGGTAAATTTTTTTTTTTTTTTTATTGATAGAAAACAACATTTTTTTCTCAATTTTTTTTTAGTTTACATAGCGCTGTTTTTTTACTTTCACCTTGAACTTAGCAGTTAGCTCCTAGGCCCCATTTTGCGAGATATGGCTCATGCTTTTAAGGGAAAATATTGTGCAAAATACATTTATTGAAATAAAAATACTAGGGGTGCAGTAGAGGTTGCGGTAGGAATAGGGGTAGGGGTAGGGTAGCCGATATTGGTATCAAACTGAGCGTCTCCACCTACGCAAACTGATTTGGGCAATTAAAAATTTGGCAGCAAATACCTAGGCCCCATTTGTCGAGATAAAGCTAATATTGAAAGTTTTTTATTTTCTTTAAAATCTTAATCGTGATAGTCGTACGGTAGGAGTTAGCTAGATGTAGGGTAGACGTAGGGTAGACGTAGGGTAGTTGTAGGGGTGGGTAGGGGTAGGAATAGGGCTAGGGGTAGGAGTAGAGGTAGGGGTAGAAGAAGCCGATATGTGTATAAAACTGAGCGTTTTCACGTACGCAACCTTCGCGCAATAAAAAAATTGGAAAAAAACTCCTAGGCTCCTATTTGCGAGAAAAGGCTCAAACAGAACTAAATAGGAATAGTGGTAGGGTAGGAGTAGGAGTAGGAGTACTCAAATACTCATCTTAAATATTATAACACACTCCTTGCTTCATCCACATTACAACATGTTCTAAATATATACAAACCAATTGCAGGACAGCAATAGGCAAAACCTAGTATTGCACCTTTGAAAAGCACGCATTGTCACCCACATTTCGTCCCAGTCCCCGCATTTTGGGTTACCTAAATATTTACAATATTTACAATAAGTGATTTAAAAACCTAGTATTTTGTAAATCACTTATTCAACTTATAAGTAATAAAAACGGATAAAATAAATGTATACCTAAAGGTACCTATACAACAGTATAAAAGGAGGTTACAGTAGGCGATAACAGACAAAATCAATTAATATATTTAAGGTGAGAGTTACATGTATTTTTTGGCAGTAGCATGCAGTCCATAATGGCTGAAAAGCTGTGCCTGCCTTTAAGATTTCTGATTAAAATGTATTTTTTTCTCTAAATTTGATAACTATTCATATTCATTCTACGCTATGAAAATGTTCCTATTTGGCAAATATCTCATGTTTAGTTGTAACCTACCCTGAACGACTTGTCCCTGAAACGATTTTGTTCCCCAAGTTAGTTTTATTAGGTTGCTTCATGAAGATTCAAACTAAATGCGCTATGTAACAAATTTCTCACTTTTAGTTCTAACCTACCCTGAACGCCTTGTCCTTGAAACGTTTGTTCCTCAAGTTGTTGCTTCATGAAGATTCACACTAAATGCGCTGTGTATCAAAATTATTGTCTATTTTGATTGGTTCACCTTTTTATTGCTAGTATTTTTGGCAAAACAAATGCGTTCATTGTTTTTGATCTCTGTTTAGTGGTAATTTTATTATTTTTTCCCCGAATTACACCCCCAATAATTGCCCATAAAAACAAATACATAATTTTAATGTGGAAGTAAAACAATTTAAACCGGAAAAAAAGCACGCAGTTAAGACAATCTAAGGGGTTCCATGGTAATTCAACACACTTATGAATCGGCACACTTTTTAAAAGTGATAAGTCATTAAAAGTATTAAAAAAAACCTAATCCTCACTGTAACAAAACTGTACTGTTTTTTTTTTTGTTTTTTTTTTTCTCAATTACTTTAATACTTGCTGATATTTCGATATTTTTATAATATTATTTAAATCGAATTTCTACGAATTAAAAACAAAAACAATTAATATTTAATTCACATTCGCGTCATATACCATATTCCCCTTACACTCCTTTCGTCGTTCATTTGCTCTACATGCCCAAACCATTTAAGCGTCCCTTTCTTAATCTTACTCTTTACGCTTACATCAGCCTTGCATTATTTACGAATCTCAACATTTTTAACACGATCATACATGGTTTTACGACACATTCGCCTGAGAGATCTCATTTGTACAGCATTCAGTCTACTTTCATCCTTCCTCTGCCAGTTCCATGCCTCACTGCCATACATCAGGGTTGGTAAGATTAAGATTAAGAAAGTGACGCTTAGATGGTTTGGGCATGTAGAGCGAATGAACGAAGAAAGTAGTGTAAAAAGAATATATGACGCGAATGTGAATGGAAGAAGAAGCCGGAGACGCCCGAGGAAGACATGGCACAATCAAGTGAATCAAATACTTGAGTCGGGCCATGTCAGAAGTCGGAATAATAGAAGAGAATGTATGAGAGGATGTATGCATGTGAATGAAGCGAGAAGTGTATGCCATGATCGAGTTGTTTGGCGGTCCGTTCTTTCTGCCTACCCCTGCGGGGAAACGACGTGATGGTTAGTTAGGTAGTTAGTTTAGCTTAATTATTTACTCGTATTTGCTAGTTGGAAGCGGCTCACTTGCGTTGCGTCTGTACTACCAACTCTGTGTTTGAAAGCGCGTACACATGACCGTGTAGTACTTAATACGCATGTGGGTATAATATTGACAGTGTAGCAGCAATTATTTAAAAATGATCAAAAACTCGACAGAATTCAGAACTAAACTTAAAACTCGTCTTTTCAGACAATCATATCAATAAATTGAAGAAATTCACACGTAAATTGCTTAGCCAGGCTAGCCGGTTAGTGTTTACCTAAAGTCACTTATAGAATAAGAAAACCACGCATCGGCACACAAATGCGTCCACAGTTCGCAACACTGTAAATAACTAAATGTGGAAAAAAATGTTAATTTCTATTAAAAACTTCTTAAGCTTTTTAAGGATATTTTATAAATATTCTTCAGTTCTAAAAATTGTTAATATTTCAAATAAATACCAACTCTTCTTGTGCCACCAATCTTCTAATAAATGTAACATCAATAGAAAAGGTACACAAAATAACAAATGTAAAAATATCACCTGTAAGCTTAAATTTTCTAATAAAACAATGTTCATCTGAAGCGACCTGCCAGGTAAGTATGTTTTCCTGTATCTGTTTGTATATAATTTGATAAAGAATAGGAAGTAATATTTGAGGTGATTTTCCTACAAATCATCGAATTATTATTATTATTTCGAAATGTTTTGAACTGATTCGTAAAAATAATCTTCTGTGCTCCGAGTTTAGTTTAAAAACACGTGTTTAATGCGTGATTACTGCCCTGGTGACAGTTTGAAGAGATTATGGCCTGTGAATAATATGGTCCATCCACAAAAAGTACCTACCTACTTACCTCCCACAGATCTTACGCATGCGTTTTTTTTAAATATAAATCTGAACCACATTCCGTCACGTTTTGTCCGTGTTAAATCATAAACAGCCCTTGTTAATATTGTAAATATTTAGGTAACCCAAAATGCGGGGACTGGGACGAAATGTGGGTGACAATGCGTGCTTTTCAAAGGTGCAACCCATTAAATGCTTTCAAAATATATACCCATTAAATGTTCAAACATCACGTTCTAGAATCAATAAATAGAATGTACACAAACGTGCATCGTGAGTGTGAATGCGTAGTACAGAAAATATATAATCCCGATATTGAACATCCTGTGACTTTTCGTAAAAATAATCTGGAAATATATTTAAATTTGAAGTATGTACTTAGAATAATGGAATGAAGCAAGAACTGTTTGCCAAGATCGAGATGTTTGGCGGTCCGTCCTCTCTGCCTACCCCTGCGGAGAAACGGCGTGATGGTTAGTTAGTTAGTTAGTTAGTAACAATATATAGAGACCTCACTTTGCGAGATGTTGAAGCGAGTTTTTGACCAAGGGTGACCTCAGTGGTGTGGCCTTACCATGGCTAACAGGGTTTCTACAAATTAAATAAATTAGGTATTTCGTTGTGAGTAAGTAGGTAGTCGTAAATCTTGAAAACGATTTATGTAATATTATGTTTATTTAAGGAAAATAAGTAATAAAATTAATTGGTACATAACATGAAATAAAGTTATGGTACATTAAAAATTTGTTTAAAAAGAAAAGTAATATAAAGCATTGAAGTGTGATACAGTGTCTTAATCTATTGATTGAGAATCAACGTCAATTTATTAAAATACTGTCTCAAATATCTAAAATACGTCTTAAAATTATTTTCCGTGGGGTTTCAGGTACGGAGTCGGGTGTTGGATGTCCAATGCTCTCTGAATTTTCCATAATCTGTAAATATGGAAACCAATAATTAATTTGTGATTTAATATCTTCATTTGTATTTTTATTACATACTATATAGGTACTTACAACATTTATTTCTGAATTTAATATAAACTGACACAGTCGGCGAGGTCCTATGTGGGGAGTTTGGTATTATCTAAAAATATTATTCTTTATTAGTTTTAGCAGTCATTATATCAAAAATGGTTGGTGTATTGAAGATAAATAAATGTTGCACCTAATATTTTTTATGGTAGTGTCAATAAATAGAATGTAAAAGTAGCACTGTAAGAATACCACTGAATGGAGTTATTTTTTTTTTTTTATATGAATACCGCACAAGAGTCCCAACTGCTCCCAACCGTCTGGAGCCAGTGAGACTATGGCATTCTCAATTAGGGAATGTTGTGAGGCTGAAGGTATTGGGGAGGGGAAGGAGAAGGGGAAGAGGGAGGTGGGGGAAATACCTGGCTATTCAGATCTGGTCACCAAACACGGCTAAAAGCCATTTCAAGCAACGTTTCAATTCTGAATGGTGGTCTTTCACCAGGGCGATACTGAGAGTATCTTCCACTCTGCATTTAATCATTTTTTTAAGTTTATTTATAGCAAAGCGCACTTGAAGTGAAATAACACAAAACTGCGCTATATAAATGCTTTGTTATTATTATTATTAGAAGTCGGCTAATAAATGTGTTTTTATTTTTATATACTTACAACATCTCTTTCTGAATTTAATGTAAGCACCTGTTCCGACAAAGGCGGAGAGGTTCCATTTGAGGAGTTTGGAATTATCTGAAAATATTACCCTTATTAGTTTTGGCACAGATTACAAAAATAAATAGTAATGAATGAATGCTTCATCCTTTGGAAATCTATAAATAGTTACATATATAAAAACAACCCAACTTTAGCACAGCCCTGATTTTTTCATGGTGGAAATACAAGGAATTCACAAAATACATTCTGTCACCATCTGTTTACCAACATTTGGCAATGCTAATATGAGAGCGAAAGAGACAAAGTTACTTTGAGATGCCCAAATGAAATTGGTAATTTGTATTCTCATAATTACGCAAAATTGTTGAAAATGTAACATGTTGAAATTGCATTAAAACTCAATTAAAATGGATCTTTATTACAATAATACAAATAGTGCAAGGGTTGTTTAAATATTGGAGGAGGTTCCAAGTTCTTTTACAGAGTAGATTATTAAATATTTGACATCAAAGTAAAAAATACGAATTCCTTGATAAATACCTGTGAAAACTGTTTTTTTTGGTCCTTTAGTACTTCAGTTGAAGCACCCAATAACTGCACATATAGCTATAGTTTTTTTTTGTGGATTTCACTCAATTCACGTAATTATTTCACTTTTATCGAACTCTGGCTGTCTACTTGTTTGACAGATAGCACCGAAGTGAACTTCGTGCGTTTTCAGAAATTGGCTTCAAGCCGCCAAGACCCTCCCACAAATGAATGTTTTGAACAAAAATTGATTGTCTCTCTTTCTCATATGTTTATAAAACCGAGCACAAAGAGAGAGCTATATTTTGCGAGTATGTCAACCATTCGTATTATTATTGGGGAAGATTAGAAAGGTCTCTAGGTGTATTATTACTCTAAGTTAGTTAGTTAGTCTTGCGCAGGGATGGCGAACCTTGCTTCAGGGCGTCAATGCGTGTCGTGTAGCGATGAGTCACGATTCATTTAGTTAGCGGGAGTCACGGTACCAGCTCAATATTTTCGTACGTCTCAATTGAACACGGCTCATTTTTAAGAGCCGACTCCAGTTCGTGAGCTCATACTCCAGTTCTTCCCAGCTCCTACGGCTCCCAGCTCCCAGCGTATAAAGTGTAGGTACAAAACGTTCAGATGCCAGACTGTAAGGCGCCGTTCACGTACTGTACAGTGCCTACGTACGTGTAAATGCAGTAATTATTATTATTTCTACATAGGAATGTGTGAACCTTTGAAAACAAATGCTCTAAGATGCGTCATGGGGCCAAAAAATAATTGCAAGTCTCATGGTCATCGGCATAATTTAGTCTTGTAGAAATAAGACACGTATACAATGATTTTATATTAACAAATTAGAATAGAGGACCTTATTTAAATATGCGTCATCGAAGAAATGCGTAAGAATACTATCGAACATCTGAAATGTGTTTATCTTATCATTAAGATTAAAAAAATCTCTATTAGGTGGTTCCAATGTTTGTCAAAAAGAGTTACAATTTAATTGAGCCATGGTACGGTTTACCAGGAGTCGTACGCTCACGGCTCATGAAAATGAGCCGGCACAAACGGCTCATTCATGAACGACTCATTGCTAGAGTTGTGGACGGTGGTCACCGACCATCGACCACACAGTAATCAACAATCCGAGTCGCCAAAAGACAGTGGTGAGACACAATGCACAACACACTTTTTTTACAATACCTGCTTATTTTCATCCTTATTCGTGATTCTTCTTGCTCCTTGCTACTTCTTGCTTCTTTCAGTTGCCTCTTGCTTCTTCTAGCATCTTCTTGCTTGATCTTTCTGTTTCTATTAACTTCTTCTTTAGCCATCCTAGCTTTTCCATGCTTCTTCTTGCCCCCGCTTGCTTCTTTCAGCTTCTTATTACTCCTTTTTGCTTCTTCAAGCTTCTTAGCCTTTCTTGGTTCTTTTAACTCCTTTTTAGTTCTTATTGCTCATTCTTGTTCCTTTTTCTTGCTTCTTTTAACACATTCTTGCTCTCGGTGCTTCTTCAAGCTCATTATTGCTCCTTCTTACTCCTTTTTGCTTATTTTATCTTCTCTAGCTTCTCCATGCTCTCATTGCTTATTCTTGCTTCTTTAACTGAACATTTCTCTTTATTACTTCTTCTTGCTTCTTTTACCTTCATCTAGGCCCTTTCCGCTTCTTGCTTTTTATTTTAACCTCTACTAACACTACTCTTCTTGCTCTTCATCTTCTTGCTTCCTTTATTCTTGCTTATTGTTGCTGCCTCTTGTTACTTAACGCTTATTTATTATTCATCTTTCTCCGTTCTCCCGGTTCTTGGTTCTCCCCGACCGGATACAAATTTTAAATATAAAGATGCTTAACCCATTTATCCCTAATTAACTCCTCTTTGTTAAAAATTTAGAAGTTATTTTCACCCGCTTGTCTGCATTAGTCACTAGTTCGACCCACTGTTAAGTAAACCCCTGACGACCTCGTGGTTAGTGGCATCGATAATACATTTTGAGGATCACTTTTAAATGTTTTGTTAAATTTACAGGAGTGGTTGTTCAGCTGGGTTTATTTTATATAAATTATTATAAAAGTGAATAACAAATAATAAAAGTTAGGTATAAATTTATCATTTGTTAAATAAATATTTAATTATTAAATGGTTTAAGTAATTATATGTATTATATTTAAATTATAAACTTTGATCAATTCACTTTTTTTTATTAATCAGTTGTGTACCGTAAGCGAGTTTCCTCCAGGTCGGGCATAAAAATTGAACGCATAAATACGCTGTTCTTTACGCTAGCCTTTGTTTATTTACGCCTTTGTTGCTAGCCAATGTCAATTATTTAGAACAATTTAAAATATGGAACATATAGAGACATCTATTACGATTATGAAGAAGTACTATGATACATACTCGTATTACAGTTTACAGATATTATAGATTTAACATTCATTTTCCAAAAACCTATTATATTTTTAATAAAAAAAAATCTCAGCCTACCAGTATACTGGTACCTCCCGGCATTTAAAACGTTAAAAAGCACCGTGTCGGACGTGTTCGCCTCTCTTACATAAACTATGTCTATTTTATGAGGGAGTTGGGGAATATAGAAAATAAATATCGCTCTCCGCAAATCCCTTACAACTCTCCCCCTTGTCACAATGTATGTTTCACGATCTGTGAGAGGTGAAGTGCCCGGCCCCGATGCGAATTCTGCTCTACTCACCTTGTTTCTCTCTGACCACCGCTGACCCTGGATCCCCATCAGACTACTGCCTCTCACTGGACGCACACCAAGCATTGTCACACGGACAAGGCCCCGAGCTCTATTCACAAGGTATTGGGGAGAGAAAGGATAAAGGGAAGAGGAAGGTGGAGAAATACCTGGCTATTCAGATCTGGACACCAAACACGGCTAAAAGCCATTTCAAGCAATGTTTTAATTCTGAATGGTGGTCTTTCACCAGGGCGATACTGAGAGTATCTTCCACTCTGGAACGTGCGCAAATATACTGTATATTATTTTTAAATTAATTAATTGTGAAACAGCACAAATTAATTAAATAAAATTTACCTGCACCCGCCGGGATTTGAACCCACGACCTTCGGATTCGTAGTCGAGAGCCTTACCCCTCGACCATGGAGGACGTCTGGTACAAATACCTAAATTTTTTATTTTATTTAAAAAATAAGTATTTAAATAATTAAATACATATTTTAAACAACAGTTTTAGCTTTTTACAGCAAACAAAAGAATTTCCTTTGAATATTTAATATTATAATTTTTGTCCCCAATGGCGTGTTCACACGCAGACGGTATTTAGTAGAGCAGCTAGTGGTAAATAAAGCACTGTCCCGCCAGTGCTGTCCAAACGTGCATTTTAACGGATGTAATGTAATGCGACTCCAATTTATCGATTGTATGTGTAGGTAGTGTATTGTGTCTTAATACTTACCAATGTCTCTCGTTAAAGGTTGTCGCGGAGATTAAATGAAAGGATAGGTTACCAATTAATAAATATATTTGCAGACTCGACGCATACTAATTATAAATCAGAAGGTTAAATTCTAGAGGAAGCGAGAAGCGATGTAAATGCAATCAACAAGTTAACTAGCGAAATGTACGACCGATTGGGCGAGAAGCATAGAAGCGAATGGTTGTGGCTGTGGACAACAGAACGCCGGCCGCTTGCGTTTTGTTTGTAGTGATACCATGAGTAAAAAAATAATATAATTCAAATAATTTTATGGCTATTCAGTTGCTTGCATATTACAGCATTTTAGTAAGCTGATGCCACCACCTACTACAAGGATGCGCACGCCACTCGTACGACTCGCCGTTTGCTCCGTAGGTACTCGTGAAATCGAATGTGATATTAGATTATTGAGTGTCCCCACCTCCACTACAACGGTGCGCGCACAGGCGGTGGTAGGGGCTACTCGCCCATACAAAATAGAATACATTCTAATTTTTTTATTTTATTTAAAAAACCTTTGTAACTTTTTTCACTTATTTATTTTCGACCGGACCGGTTTCACCCTATCACGGGCATCGTAAGAATGGCGCAATTAAAACTAATTCCATGGTATATATAATATCGATGTAAGGAGTGCGTTCCCTTGCTTTCTAATATTGTTTTTATTTATGAATTTTATTTTATTGCTAACAGTACTGTTTATTATTCTTTTTAAAAGCTACTTCCGAGTTGATTTACTACCCTCTGGAAGATGGATTACATTTTGTTTGTTTACTGAATCTATTTTTTTAAATTATTTATTTATTGTATTATATATGCCCTATATGGGCTTTTACATGTATAGTTAGTTATGGTAAACAGGTACAAAACACATCACAGTAGGTACATAGATAAAATAACGAACAAATACAGGAATAACATAGTGTAAGTACCATTCCAAGTAATTAGTTAAAGATTAAAATTTTCAAAACTTACCTCACATTCACTTATACTTATACTCTAGACACATATATTAATAATTGTTGAGGATGTATGGAATAATCGTCTGTTTGTATTTGTATTCTGAGCAGTTGAACATATTTACTATGTCTGAATATGTATTTCTTTCTGCGTGGAGTCTAGGTAATGGAGAATTTTTGAATGACTCAGTCCTGAAATTATTGATACAATCGAATAAAGTTTTAGATCTAGTAGTTCTAGTTGGAATATTAAATTTAATTATAGTGACAATTTCAGGGCTGTCTATAAAACCATTAACAATTTTGAAAATAAAAGTTAAGTCAGAAACCAGTCTTCTATCTGAGAGTTTTATTAATTTTAGTTATTTCATTAAGTAGTTGTAATTTATAGTTTCTATAGTTAATCCGAGTTTATAGTTAACATATCTCAGAAATTTATGTTGAACTTTTTCAATAGAGTCGGAATGAATTTTATCACTATAATGAATGGATATGAATTTTATCACTATAATGAATGGATATGAATTTTATCACTATAAAATTCATTCCGACTAATAATATAATATAATTCTTCTATATGGTCCCCTCACTAGGGGACCATATAGAAGAATTATATTCGACTTGACTACGAACTAAGGAAGAGTATAATAATTTTAGTGTTGAGATATTCCTGAAGTCTCTGGTATTTCGAAGAATGAAGAATTATATAATGTAAGGAGATTGCCCGGCACATTATTGCATAATAAGTAATACTAGTATTGATAATATATTATACACTGGTGAAAATATTGACAGTAGGGGTAGGCAGGTAGGTACGGACGACTTAATAAACAACAAGCCCCCCATTGATATGCTTGGTGTAACCCTAAGTGACCAGCTCGGGTATGGCGGTTCCATCGAAGCCAGAGTAAAGTTAAACTCTCAGAAGCTGGGTGTATTATACAGAGCCCGCAGATACTGCAGATAGTACACAACTGCTGATCCTGTACAAATCACAAGTGCGCCCCACTTTAGAATTTGGCAGCCACCTCTGGTCGGGAGCCCCAAAATATCTGAAAAAATTCTCGACTCTGTGCAGAAACAGACTCTCCGTTTGATAGATCTGCCTATCTTAACAAACGGATTGCAATATTTGGAGCACAGGCGTCAGGTGGGAATGCTGTCCTTGTTCTACCGGTATTTTAATGGAAGATGCTCTGAGGAACTAGCGTCATTGATCCCTTCGACACCGGTGAATAGTCGGGAAACACGCAAAAAGCGCGCCCAACATTTGCACACGGTTGACATTTGTCACATAAGAACGGGTCACTTCTACCACTCGTTCTTGTGTTCAACAGCTCGGCTGTGGAATATTCTGCTGGCCTCTGTGTTTCCTTCGTCCTACAACATGGGTCTCTTCAAGACCCGAGTTCACTCCTTCCTATCCTCTAAAAGACCCTCCACACAGCATTCTCAAAGATGATATAGGCATTGAGGGAAATAATTTCCCTCAGAGCCTCCTGTGTGGAGATAATGTAAAAAAAAGAAAAAAAACTATTTCTGATATAACGAGTAACGGTTATAAGGTGAAGATTTCAAGAGTCAGTCCCCTGATGCTCATTATAACCAAGTTTGACTGTATTTTATTTAGTTTATTAGTTTATTAAGTTTTCAGTATTAGTTGTGTTGTGAATTCCATAAAGTAATTATCAACAAATCTAATCTTTTCCAGTAATTTATTAAAGAATTTTATTTCTAGGTATTAGTAATTTTGCTGACATGATGTTTTTTATGCATTATAATCTGTAACATGTAATTTTGCCCAAGATTTTTAGTGTTTCTAAATGGTTCAGTTTTATTTTAAATACATCTTTTTTTAAATATATTTGTAAAGTTGTGTGGTATAAGATCAGAGTATTTAATTTTCTTACTTTAAGGATATAAAAATGATTTTATAAAGATAATTTTAATTACCAGTTTTTCCTATTATACCGTATTGAAAAACTTATATATTCAGAATCAGCGTTTGTTGATCCATATGAATATACTTTTACTGGAGTTCCATATTTAAAAATGTATTGTTACTGCTTTATAGTGATTGGGCGTGGAGGATGACTACCAGCGCCCTTGAGGTGATTTTTCACAAATATTATGATTATGCCATCCTCGCCACTATTAAATTAAATGTACCGACGAGGAACACAAGACAAACTGTAACATTTTTCTACAACACTTACACAACCAACTATCAGTCTCATTCATTAACCAATGTGATGCATGACCTAAGCAACAGCTTTGGAGGTGTTGTTGATCTATTTGCTGACTCCATTTATACAGTAAAGCGTCATCTATACCAGCACTTTGACGAATCCTACAATATATGATATTGTAGATTGTATAATGGTTTGTGTTATAATAGTGTTTTGCTTTTCTATTTTATGTCACTGTTAATTGTTTGAAAAAGATTGTTCATTACACTTTATGGTTTAGAATTTCTATGTGCTTGTAATTTTCGATAGCTCTTTATATTATGTTCTAAAATCCATGTAAAAGCAGAGATGGGCGTATAATCAAATCATAATTATTATTATAAACCTGTTGTAAGCTTCCCTGTGGAAATAATTAACCTTTTATTAAAGATATTTGATAAAATTAATAAGAAATGTTTTATGTATTGTTTATATATTGGTATATTGGGTATATGTTTGGTAATTTTTTTATCCTGATGAAGGGAGCTATGTTTCTGTAACATATAGATATTTATATATTTAAATCAGTGGTTTAAAATGTTTTGTTTATTATACTCGTATGTAATATCTTGATACAAGCCATTTGTGCGGAAAACACTGATTCATCCTAATCCCTATAAAGGCACCCGAGGTAAGTCTACCTACGGCTAATGAACAAATGCTCAGCTTAAAATTCAGAGTATTTTGGCATCGGCAAAAGAAGCGATCAGACAAGGGGATTAGCTCCAACCCCAACGCCGAACCAATCACAAGCCTAATCAAGGTGCATACCTACTGCCGTAAGAATCACCACCAGACAGCAATCGAGCACCTTTGGTCTCCCACTGACCCTCCTCTTGAGTCGTCTGGAACCAGTCGCCAAGCAGAAGCCGAGCTACGTGTCCGCCCGACACCAAAACCGCCCCATATTCGAAGCACGGTCTGCTCCCCGAGGCTTTCAACACCGACATCGAGGTGACTGGTAATCTCCCCACTGGGCCGTGTGCAGATTACCCATAGAAGTAGTTTTTGTGTAATTAATTGATACCCACAATACCTACTAGTTAAGAATGTGTTTTATATTGTGAATAATTAAAAACTCAACACTCAACTAAGTTACCTGTTTTCTACTGAACCCATGTCAATCTTGTATCTCAAATACCTTTATATATATATGAAGATGTAAGTATTTCTTTGTTGACCGTGATCCTCCAAAGCCCCCAATGTGGTATCAATCGATATAATTTCAAATGGGCGTGTCGCTGGACCTAAATGTGACATTAAACCATATTTTGGCTTCCTCCTTGATTTGTTTTTTATACAAATTCCACATTCATCACAATTTTTTTTTTATATTTCGATGATATTATTTTATTTGTCATCTGGGTTCTCCCAATGTGGCAGTAAGTATCGTGGACATCTGTTATTACAGTTTTGCTAAGTTGTTCTGACAGTATGATTCTTTTCTTTCTTTCATTCTTTTTGTAGTTTATTTCATTCTCCAATATAAGTTTTCCATTTTGTAAGTCTAGATTGGTGTGTTGGTCATTTTTTATATCTTCTAGGTTTATTAAATTTACTACTTTTAAAAAGTATTTTCATAAGGTTCTACAAGTGGATTTCTGCTTAAACAGTCTGGTTCTTGGTTTGATTTTCCTGGGTTATATTTTATTTTAAAATTATATTGGGATTAATAATATGTCAAATCCCCAAGCAGCTCCTCGTCAGTTATAACCTTGATGTTCATATTTTCTAATGGTTTATGATCTGAATAGACCATAAATTCTTTTACCATAAACCAGTGCAAGTTTACTATTTGTATATCACTTGTATATTCTCTTGGCTGCATCTTCAATAATTTTGCATTAATTAATGACACATTTGAACCTGAATCATAAATTCCAGAAACTTTTAAAATATCATTTAATAGTAAGTTGACTTTTATTAATGGTGGCACCTCTAGTTTTTTGGATTCTTCTCATTTAATTCAATTTCCAATTCCGAGTTATTTACAGTTTTCACAACTGCTTTTTGATTTTTCTTATTAAACCAGCAATTTTCCTGAGGATGGTAACATTTTTTCTAGTTAACACAGATTCGGCACGGTTTTTTTCTTCAATTTTTTTGGATTTAGTGTCAGAATATATAATACTTTTTTTTTCATACTTATTCTTCCCAACAAGATGTTCCAATTTTCCTATTTTATTGTAAAGATCTTCCGGTCCTCGTAAAGTTTCTCTGTCAATTTTATCAGCCACATAATTAGGTAAACCAAATGCTATAAGGTCTATAAGTGTCCCAGTATCAATTGATTTCCTTACTTCCAGTAATAATTTTTCTTTTTTTAATGCATACTCAAGTAACGAACCTGCTTGATATTTAAAGGCGAGAGCATATCTAATGGGTGACCATCCTTTGTTTGCAAATGTATGACAACATTTTTTCTCCCATATGCCCCATTCCGGTTCCACTATAAATTTCATTAACATGCACCTGTACCACTCTACACCGGAGCATTCCAAAAAATGTTTTAAAATTTCAATTTTCTTTTGGTCTTCCTTGATTTGGAAACGTTCACATTCTTTATTAAAATCCTCAATCCACTGGTTAGCATTTGAGCTTCTGCCAGTGAATTTTCCTATCATGAAATCCTTTGCAATTTTCCCTAAATTTTGAGTTTCAGATTTTGTTTTTTTATCTTCAAGCAATTTCTCTAACAGTTTTTCCAACATTTGGCTTGAGCTACTAGGTATAGATTGAGCATTATTTATGTTTTCCGTAATTTCTTCTAGGTAAATATCATTAAACTGTAAGTTTTGTTCTTCATCTAAATATATTGTTGACATATCATCCGTCAAGGTTATCCATATTTTCCTTGTTTGATATCTTTTATTTAATGATTTTCTTACCTTGCATAGTTTGGAGTGTTTATAATTTCTTGGTGTAGATTTACAGGTTGCGATTCGGGTGGTATACCAAAAATCCGTCCATCAGGTGTAGCTATTGAAGTTATGAATATGACGTTTGATTTTCCGTCTGGCGTTTGTCCCACAGCAAAATCAAACCTCAATTTATCCATGATTCGTGAAATATATGCAGAAAAAATGTTGTTTTATAACGGTTTTACACACTTGGTTCAAATAAGACTTAATTGCGTTTCTCTGTAATAAACAAAAGTCTTTTATTGATAATATGTATTTACAATTTTAAGAATAACAAAATAAGAAATTTAAGAAAACAAAATATTCACTCACCTGTAATAAACAAAAGAAACAACATTTAAAGCCTCTATTTCAGGTTTTTTATCTCCTTAAGAAATATAAAGCATAATAACCAATAATAACCTTTCACTCTCGTTAAACGTCACAGCCGTCTAGTGAGTAGTGACATCTAGCGGGCTACCAACTAACCTGCCGGTAACGCGGCAATTACAGAATTAAGTAAAGCGCTAACAAGGGGTTTTCTTTACATATATACGAGGTGTGTTCAAAAGAAAAGGTGAATTTTGAATTTTTTCGAAAGGTATTTATTTATTAATCAATATCCATTTTCTCCCCTTCAAAGTAATCCCCCTCAGATATAATGCACTTATGCCAGCGCTTCTTCCAATCCTCGAAGCACTTCTGGAATGCGCTTTTCGGTATATATTCGGTATCAGCTCGTTCTTCGATTCTGACGTTATCTCATCAACTGTGGCAAAACGCTTTCCTTTCATTGGTCTCTTCAGTTTCGGGAATAGGAAAAAGTCGCAGGGAACCAAATCTGGTGAATACGGTGGTTGAGGCATGATTACGGTGTTGTTTTTGGCCAAATAATCACGAACAAGCATTGATGTGTGAGCTGGTGCATTATTGTGATGCAAAATCCATGATTTGTTTTCCCACAATTCTGATCGTTTGAGCCGTATTGCTTTTTTGTTTTTTATATGAATACCGCACAAGAGTCCCAACTGCTCCCAACCGTCTGGAGCCAGTGAGACTATTGCATTCCCAATTGGGGAATGTTGTGAGGCAGAAGGTATTGGGGAGGGGAAGGAGAAGGGGAAGAGGAAGGTAGGGAAATAGGGAAATACCTGGCTATTCAGATCTGGTCACCAAACACGGCTAAAAGCCATTTCAAGCAACGTTTCAATTCTGAATGGTGGTCTTTCACCAGGGCGATACTGAGAGTATCTTCCACTCTGGAATGTCCGCAAATACACTATTATTTTAAATGAATTAATTGTGCAACAACACAAATTAATTAAATAAAATTTGCTTGCGCACGCCGGGATTTGAACCCGCGACCTTCGGATTCGTAGTCGAGAGCCTTACCCCTCGACCATGGAGGCCGTCATTGCTTCTCGCAAACGTTGCATAACTTCCTTGTAGTATTCCTTATTAATCGTACGACCTGTTGGTAGGAATCATGACGCACCATGCCATTGTAATCGAAGAAAACTTGAGCAAAACCTCCACATTTGATCAAAATTGACGTCCTTTTTTCGGTCTTGGCTCTTCTGGCCGCTTCCATTGGGATGATTGGGCCTTGGTTTCGACGTCATAACCATTTACCCACGTTTCATCACCATTTACGACCCTTTTGAGTAAATCTGGATCGTCGTTGACGTCATTCAACAACTCCTAAGTGATAATAATGCGACGTTGCTTTTGCTCAAAATTTAGCAATTTCGGAACAAACTTCGCTGCCACACGTTTCATGCCCAAAACATCCGAGAAAATTGCATGGCATGAGCCGATTGATATGCCAACATCCTCTGCAACTTCCCTTAATAGTAATTCAACGATTTTCCAAAAGCATTTTCTTCACTGTTTCGATGTTTTCTTCGTTTGTTGACGTGGTTGCAACTCCAGGACGCTCATCATCATTAACATCTTCTCGGCCTTCTGTAAAGCGCTTGTACCACTTATAAACACTTTTTGAGACAAAGTAGACTCGCCGAATGCCACAGTCAACATTTTAAGTGCGTTGGAGCACTTTATTCCTTTTTTAACGCAAAAATTAATACATATTCTTTGACCCATTTTTTTCAAAAGTAAAAAATCGAAGAACACACAAAAACACGTGACTAACCTTTCCAGTTGTCAAAAACAAACCACTAATCCAAAATGGTTGATAATGCTAACATATGATAAACATAAGTGTACCAACATAACAAAAAAAAATTCGATAATCGAATGTACACAGGCCGCGAAAATTCAAAATTCACCTTTTCTTTTGAACACACCTCGTATAAGATATTTGAGCTTGAATAAACAAAGAATATCAACTGAGGTGCTTTTTCCTGGACGGAATGAAATTTTTTTTATTTTATTTATTTATTTTTCATAGTCTCCATAAAATAGTTGTGCACTAATATTTTACAGAGATTACAGATGTAGAATACATAACAGTAAATGAGAAATGGTAAAAAATATACATAGACAAGGAATAACAAATGGTACAAGTAAGTAAACATTTGTATATTAATGATTTTGCCTGTGGAATGCCGAGCCTCAGAGCCTCAATGGTCTAGAGATTCCATCGTATGCCGGAAGTAAATCTGCACACGGCCCGCTGTGCACCGGCTGAGTCTATTTTCATAACAACTTACTTGTTTTTTTGCAATATGATGTATTCTGTAAATGTTAATAAATTTACCAGAAATGTGTTTACATATTTATAAAAATTGTGTCTATCTATCATTAGTAGTTTCCTCAGAATAGCTACTGGATTCAGAGAAAAAAAAAGTTTTTAAATATATAAATGAAATATGAAAATATTTTAGAAGTTTTATTATATTTCCATAAAGCTAAATAAATGTAATTACAACATATAAAAAATACAGAGATTTTTAGAATAAAACCCAAATGAACTGTGCGTCAAGAAATGATGCAATATTGGACATTTGTTATTTTGTTTAAAATTCCAGACAAGCGGCGTGTCAGAACAAGTGCTTCACACATTCTTCGTATGGCGATTTCATTAGTAAATGATGAGGGGGGGGCCAAAGTTAAGACTGGCAAGGGGCTTCTTTGGGACTTAACCCGGTGGCACAACATGTAAATAAAATAATGTAGACACAATATGCAGTAAAATAAATGTTATTATTTCCAGGAGAAAAAAATAAGTAAGTACACAAATCATTAAAAGAATAAAAAAATAATTTCAGTTCAACTACACAAACAAATAATTAAAATGAAAAAAATAATACATATCTAAAATACAAAAAAAAAGGCGGAATCATATTATTTAAATACCTTCAGAGCACATAAATTGCTCAACGTTAGAATATTTTAAATATTCCAACTGAAAATTAATGACCTAATCTTTTTATTAAAATTATTAAATCGTAAATTGGATTGTTCGGAACTCTTGCATTTAATCAACCTATACATACCTAAACGAACTACAAGACAAACATTAACATTTTACATATGTACATCGGAACCATACATTTTGTGTGTTGGGATTGCTGAGCTTCGGTTATGGAGGGTTTCAACATACCTCAACACACACGTTTGTACCGAGTGCACAGTATCACAGCATACAATAAGCCTTTCTTTCTTTCCCTAAGTATCGATCGACGAAATTTCATATGCATCTTTCTTAATATCATTTTCAATCATAGAATGTAATTTCTGAAACAGTATTTTTGTCTATATATTTTGAAATAATAATAATAACAACGATAATAATATTTATGTATTTGAAACACCATTATTTAACATATAACATTTACGAAAGCTTTGACTGCTCAAATGGGAACAAATCCCGTTTTAAGACAGTCAAATTGACAAGTTTAGTTCATATTAAGTGCCATTATACAAAAGTAGAAGGGCAAAAATCTAGTATTGACATAGTATGGTAATAAAGATGGACTCTTTCCTCATCGCTCTCTAGTTCTTTCACCAGGCAATATAATTCGCCTTTATTTTCACTTAACCTATTAACTCGATGAACCCAACACCATTTTTAAATAGTTTCAACATAAGCAGAAATGCAAGATTTTCTTAAAAAATCATTATCCGACAGAAACTGGATGAAATCCGGAGGAAAATTTTGTAGATGTGTGTTGTACACTCCGAAAACCACTGTTATATTGACTCGAATAACTGCCAAAATGTGCCCCAACACGTTAGAATAGTGTGCACACTCGCCGACACGCCAGAACACGTCACGACACAATAATATGATTCCGCCTTAAGCCTTGTGACCAAATAATGAACACCCGATTAGTAGGTATATAGCAAATAAATAGTGTACTTTTGTTCAATCCCCCACAAGCAAGGTCCTCTTATATGACAAAAGCTTATTTCTACAGTAAAAAGAGCGCAGAAGGATAGTAATCACTAAATAGAGTGGAAGATACTTAATTATTTAAATACTTATTTTTTAAATAAAATAAAAAATTTAGGTATTTGTACCAGACGTCCTCCATGGTCGGGGGGTAAGGCTCTCGACTACGAATCCGAAGGCCGTGGGTTCAAATCCCGGCGGGTGCAGGTAAATTTTATTTAATTAATTTGTGCTGTTTCACAATTAATTAATTTAAAAATAATATACAGTATATTTGCGCACATTCCAGAGTGGAAGATACTCTCAGTATCGCCCTGGTGAAAGACCACCATTCAGAAATGAAACGTTGCTTGAAATGGCTTTTAGCCGTGTTTGGTGACCAGATCTGAATAGCCAGGTATTTCCTCACCTTCCTCTTCCACTTCTCCTTTCCCTCCCCAATACCTTCAGCATCACAACATTCCCCAATTGGGGATGCCATAGTCTCACTGGCTCAAGACGGTTGGGAACAGTTGGGACTCTTGTGCGGTATACAGGTAAAAAAAAAAAAAAATTACCAACTTCAGAAGACAACAATTGAAGGCTTCGTATATAAATATGAACATTTGTAGCATCTAATGGCCAAATTAATACATTGATGGTCATAACATAAAATTATCCTTCGTTTTGTGTCAGAGCAAAGTTCTACATTTTCCTTTACTTATATTAATCTTTGTAACGAAGCCAGAATAACAGCATTCCGCATTAAATTAAACAGGCAGCTATTTAAAAAAAGAATCAGTACTCAATGGATTAGTTAAAAAACATGACGCGAAAAAGTTTTTTTTTTTTTTTAAAAAGAAAGATAAATATGAATAACCGGACAATATTTGAAAATCTCCTACTACCATCACAGTTTACGGAAGATGTTGCTTGTTTCGTAATGGAGGACTTAGGCAGCCGAGGTGAGACCCAAAAGCGATGCCAACTCAGCCACTGACCGGTCATATATAGCCATAAATACAGCGGTAATCTAATATAAGTTTTAGTTAATCCATAATACTGTCATTAAAATCATAGTTATTATTATACCTAAAGATTAAAGGATTGGTCCCGTACAAATAATTATTACGTACTTTCCTAAATTACAGCTACGAGTCATAAATGATATTACACTTCACCAGTATTCGCAAAAAGAATCATTTTTATTAAACATAAATACGTCCGTGAGCATCAAGTCTCGAAGAGACCCATGTTGTAGGAGGGAGGAAACAGAGGCCGGCAGATCATTCCACAGCTGAGCTGTTGAACACAAGAACGAGTCATAGAAGTGACCCGTTTTCATGTGACAAATGTCAACCGTGCGCAAATGTTGGGCGCGCGTATGGCGTGTTTCCCGGCTATGCACCAGTGTCGAAGGGATCAATGACGCTAGTTCCTTAGAGCATCTTCCATTAAAATACCGGTAGAACAAGGACAGCATTCCCACCTGACGTCTGTGCTCCAAACACTGCAACCCGTTTGTTAAAATAGGCGAATCTATCAAACAGAGCACCCATTTCTGCACAAAGTAGGGTTTTTTTTCAGATATTATGGGGCTCCTGACCACAGGAGGCTGCCAAATTCTACAGTGGAGCGCACTTGCGATTTGTACAGGGTCAGCAGTTGTGTACTATTAAAGTATCTGCGAGCTCTGTACAGTACGTCCACCTTCTGAGAAGCTAACTTTACTCTGGCTTCGATGGAGCCCCCGTACCTGAGCTGATCACTTAGGGTTACACATCAATGAATGCTGTGTAGAGGGTATTTTTTAGGAAAGGGAGGAGGGAAGAGATCCATGTTGTCGGAGGGGGCAAACACAGAGGTCGGCAAATCACTTTGTAGTCGAGTTGTTGAACACAAGAATGAGTCTTAGAAGCAGCCCATTCTCATGTTGGGCGCACGTTTGGTGTGTTTCCCGGCTGTGCACCGGTGCGGAAGGGATCAAAGACGCGAGTTCCTCTGAGCATCTTTCATTGAAAATAAATTATTGATAAAATCTCAAAGATGAAAGCATCTTGTAAACAGTAGCATGATGAAACCAGAAGATTTATTAATATTGATCAAAGATTCTTTGACTCTGAAACCTTAGGAATCATAATATGTTATTATATTGGACAGTTTCATATGGCGCATGCTTTAAAAATTTCATACAGCAACGTAGATCAGGATAAAACCATTTGTGTGACTCCGAGAGAAACATTTAACATTTTCTCCGTGTTCCAAATAAATTGTTAAAAATATTCTCAAATTATGATTTGGCATTTTGTCCTTTCTACAAAACAGCGGTGATACACATATAGTACAGGTAAAATAGGGTTTTATAAATGACAAAATTGGTGCATTTGTGAAACTTTGGTCATACATTCATCTTGATAGTAGAAATGAAGATCTGCAGAGTCCGGTAATATTAGATCTACAGATACCATTTTTGGTTTCAAATTATAGAAAATTTAGTTAATCTTAAAAAATACAAAAGGGCCTTTGCCTAAAAATTTGTTCTTCAGGGTCGAAATTGACAAAAACTGAACAATGGTAGACAAAGAAAAAAGTATCTTTGCATTATGGTGCAAATTAAACACCCAACCTCCCGGCGCAAAACCAAATGCCTGCCATTAATCTATGAAGGCTGTCCTAAAGGAAGTAAATAAATAATAATCTGTTGAAAGTTTAATATAAACATTATTTGGATTTCCTCTTAAAAATTATTAATATTAATAATAATATATTCCTATCAAATTTGAAACAATAACAAATGTAATCATACAATACTAACAATAACAATGGCAACAAATAACATTATTATAATAGTCCAGTAGCCTGAAACAAAGAAAAAACTATCATTAATTTAACATACATAGATATATTATAGAGTATAAGTGTGTGTGTGTGTGTGTGTGTGTGTGTGTGTGTGTGTGTGTGTGTGTGTGTGTGTGTGTGTGTGTGTGTGTGTGAGTGTGTGTGTATATTAAGTTGAAAAATGTCATTTTTTTAACGTCTACATTTTATATGAAAATTTTCAAGAATCCTGTGTTCTCTGTTCTATGTATGTCACCTACTAAAGCAGTAATGCTTTTTACCTTTTTAATGTTACACCTCACAAGAGTGCTCCTATATGTACAGAGCACATACAGGGGGAACTATATCGCTACCCGGTTGGTAAACGTTGTGAGGCGGATTCAGGAGGGGGCTGTAGGAAGGGATTTGTTAATGTGGGTCTTGAAGAGCCCCGGATTAAATGTAGGAGGAAAGACAAATGCCGGTAGCTCTTTCCACATACAAGCCGATTTGTACAAAAACGACTCAGCGAAACGACCTGTTCTCATGAAGCCGACATTTTTTAAAATATTTTTTTAATTGTATATAACATACTACGTTCATTTACTATAGACATATCTCTTGAAACCTTCAAGGTTTGTGTTGAAGACATTGTGAGAGAAATGTTATTTAACAGCACCATACCCCTTGTCACGCTGTGTTGAGCCAACACGCCTGTTCTACCACATCTGATCATGATGTGCCGCCCCTGAAATTAGTTGTTTGGTACAAACAGCTTATGGTATTCCAGGAGGTATTGACTGTCTATCAAATTATGTACCACTCCTTCTAGACCGGAGAGCTACTTTGGTAGCGCGTCTCGGAGAGCAGATCTTCATGGTGCATAAATTGCGGGTACTCACCGTGTATTTTCATATATAGATATCGAATAAATTGTTTAAAAATTTGTTCTGACATTTCTATATACTTTTTCTGGTATGGGGCCCATACAGCAGAAGCTATTCAACTTTGGACCTTATAATGCAGTTGAACATAGAAGTTATGGCTTCGGGTTTAGTGAACTGTTTGCTAGATCTTATAACAAACCCTAATAATTTGTAGAACGATGTAGGCAACCACAATACATGATCTGAAAACGCAAGTTTGGAATCAAACACTACCCCAAGGTCCTTGATGGATTTAACGGATGAGAATATATATGAGTCACATACCAGAGCAGATCGCCACATGATCGGTCTCGTCGAAATTCCCTTTTTCCAGAGATCTGGCACCTTTCGACTATTGAGTGACCATTGAAATAATTTTGAGAGGACTGGGGTACCCATAACACTTTGTGCTTAGCGTTCTCTATGTAGTCACCAACCTACTAAAACTAATACTTTTTAATACATTTATAAAATACCCATTAAAAATATTGAGCATGGCGCTTACAAAAAAAGCACCACAGGTGAAAATTTTGCCAGGCTCAAGGTCAAACCAACAAATGATGTCAATTTTTATCGTTCAGAAAGACAGATTCCAAACAAAATTTTATCAAGAAATCTTTAGGATTTTAAAACAAAATTTTTAAAAATTCATCTAACTTACATCCCAATAAAAAAAAATTAGGTAAAAAAATTCTATTGTTTTAAGAAAATGTAAAAAAAACAATTGTTATTTTGAGCGGCCGATTCAAAATTTTGAAGACAGACTGTTTGCCTCTAAAACAGATAAGAAACGTTTAAGAAAAATTGCTGCAAACTTTTTGCTATTTTATTTAGCCAAGTGGGCCGTACGAAAAAGCTCACGAACTGTACTAAAGAGAACCCCCAAAGGAATGTATAGAGAACTGACAGAGAGAAATGCAATCATGGGTAATGTGGCTTGCACTGTCAGATGAAAAAACATGATATCTGCTGTATTTATGCAATTTTGCTCTTTCTTACGCTGTCTATTGAACAAATATGATGGTCTCCTTGATTGTATATCTCCTTGATAACTGCGGGTGTCTTTAAAACTATTTAAATATTACTATTATTAATTGTTTTGTGTTAAATTCGTAGAACTACTATATATTTTTAAAAATTTAAATGTAAATAAAATTTAATAATGTTATTATTAAGTTCTACGAGTATTTTTACTTTTTATTATTGTGACAGCTGTTTCAGCATTCAAGGTCATTTTCAAACTGCGGTTAATCCAAATTGTGACGACTTATTTGGACAGGTTTTTAAAAATAATGATTTATTATAGGTAAAACCGATTTAGTTAAAAATAAATTAAAATTCTCTATTCTGTGAGGTTTTTACATTTAAAATGTGTTTTCCCCCTATTTAAATGACCATATTTTCTTAATTCATTTATTTAAATGTGTTATATTGTTTTGATAATGTGAACATACTGAGAAGTGGTGAATAAATCATCCTTACTTTATCAATTAGTGTTATATTAGGATCATTCGTTTGTTTATTAATTTCTTATTGTTCGAGTAAATTTAATCTAAGACCATCTCTTTCTATATGTAAGGGTTTAGGCTCGTTGTTGTCAAGCGGGGCGTGATTATTTACTAAAAGATGTTCTGCGACTTTTGAAGAAGTGCTTTTATTTTTATAACATCTTATATGTTCTTTGAATCTAGTTGAGAAAGCCCTTCCCGTCTGCCCGATATAGGTAGAGTTATTATTATATTAGGTGTTACTATTATATTAAGTCTATCCTCAATGTAACAAAACTGTACTGCTGTTTTTTTTTTATTTATCAATTTGTTTAATACTTGCTGATATTTTAAAAATGTTTATAATATTATTTAAATTGATATTATGTAATTGGACTCTAGTATCTCTATTCTATGCTGTTTTCATATTTAAAAAAAATATTTTTTCCAACTTGTGTACATTGATCACAACATGCATGCACCTAATGTTAAGAGCCGGGTAAAAGAATACTTAAGATGTCTAAATAATAATGGTTTCTCTGAATTTGCCAACCATCTCTTAGAAACAGATCACACATTCAATAAAAATACAGGCACTAGTTTAGTGCATAAAAATGGAACAGGCATTCGAGTAGATAACTTGGAAGCGTTAGAAATAAGAAAAGCCAAAAACACTAATAGTAGACTCATAAATAATCAAATAAATTTAAATAAAAGTCCAATTCTTAAATTATTCCCAATAAACAAAGTACACACACTTCCCGGTCAGCAGGTACCTGCTGATCTTCCACCCTCGGCCATCCACTCGCCTATTTTTATCAAACTATAATACATGTGTTATCTTAGTTCATAGTTTAGTTGTATATTATTATTATTAAAAGTGATGTAAACAAAGTTATTGTTTTTTTCTTTAAACAGAAATTAAAATTTATAGACCGTAGGATTTTTAAAATAATTTTGTTTTTTAAAGCCCGTTTAAATTCAGTCAATTTATGGATACTAGTAAGAGCTGAGGGAAGTATATTCCAAGTGAAAGGGCCATTTACACTAAAAGAGCGATCATAGTAGACGGCTCGATTTGACCATAAAGTTCAATTAGACGATTAGTAGCATCTACATCTGCTGACCTCAGAGTAAGCTGTCTATCACTTAAGTCCTGTCGGATGCATATTTCAGATATATAGGCTGGCGCCATTCCCTGCAATGCTTTGAAGGTCAGTAAAATTAATATTAATATTATACAATAAAAAAAAAATTAAATTAGTGTATTATGTATATATTATCACATTAAAACCAGCCCAAAGATGATTATGGTTGATCAGTGAGGAACCGGTCTGGCCATAAAAAAAAGGGGAAAAAAATGATGAGGACCGATTGCTAAGTGTTCCAAGCCATGTAGTAGTTTCAATCTGTATATAAATATACATATTGTTTTCCTTTGGCAATTCTCACCCTCATCCTTCATTTTATGAACAAACGTTAAACATTAGCTCAATAGATATATCGTATTGTAATTTTTTTGTGTACAGTGCCAGGGAACATTTCTCCCTCTTCCTGTATCAACTATGGTTAGAGGTGCATAAATGTGGAGGTAATCTTACCCACCCATTGGCTTTATTTAATTTATTACAAAGAATTGTACACTGTATTTTATGTTATATTTAAGCCCGCTCACTGATGGCTCAGTAGAGTGCATTGTATATGTGTGACAGTGTACACTGCCGTGATAAGTAAAAACACAGTATCTTCCTTGAGAGTCCCAAACTTACGACAGCAGTATAGAAGAGGCAGAGTTGAATATTTTTCGTAAAATAGAAAAGCCTGAGGGTGGTGCAATGGGAAAATGTGCTGTTTACCTTCACACTTGGGAAAGTTATCAATCAGCCCATGTATAAAAACACACAATGTTTTTATTATGTTTGTATCATACCCACATGTGTTACAATGAAATTTCACCACGAATTAGCACTTTCAAAAATAGAAACATTTATAAACTAAGTACGGCCTATGACTTACCACAAGTGGCATCCTTCCTATCCACTGTTCTGATCTGCCCCGTCTCATTCTGCATTCTGCCGTCAGTTCTGTCAATGTGGTCAGCCAAGTCGTCTATTATTTCTGTCAAAATAAAGGTAACATCTTATACTCATAATCAGTGGTGAACTCCCATTCAAATATGAAAACATAAAACTAACTTGCATTATAACATTAAAACTTAAAATTCCCCATTAAAAATCCAATGAAGAACAACGCGATATTCCCATAGGTGCTGTACTGAATGGATTCAGCACATATGGGCTCACGATCCCAAGCAAATACTTCATACCAAACAACAAAGCGCATTTGAGGTGATTTTCTCACGAAAACGGCGCTATAAAAATAATCCATTTATTATTAACAAAAATGACAAAATCCCCTGACAGTGAAATTAAATAACCTAGACCGACCCATGTTGAAGTGTATGCCCAGCGCTAACGAAGGAATGTTTAAAGACACGTGACCTAGTAAGTTTGAGGAGTGTCACCGAGATGGCCCCCTATCGGTCATTTTGCCGGCCGGCTGAACTTTGCACAATATGTTTTATTTTGTTGTTCATGCATTTCTGAAACCGTTTACTTTTAATGGCATTTGTAAATCTACTAGTAAAAGGAACAGATAATGCATACTTATGTTTTCCTATTCAAAATTCAAGCCTTTTTTAAATGAGATGATATATAAATTCCTAAGTTAAGAAAGTTTGCCAAATGCCGTATTATCTCAAGTCGCTAGTTATTATAGTACCCCTCCCATCAACTTTACTTAAATCAAGTGACTGCCGCTGTATTGGACGATTCGCCGAAGGACAACAAGTACAGTTTGATGAAATATAATATATTCTCAGGAATTTCTGATTGTACCCCCAGTTAAAAATACCACGAACCGCACTATGCGTAACATGTTCTCACATCCCGCCGATGGAACTGTGAAAACAGGAAATGTGTATTGCCAAATGCCCACAAACATCACAACCTTGGTGGACTTCAATAAAAGGACTGGGCTACTTTGAAGGAATAAGGTTAAACATGGGTCTAGGATGGAACTGTGGAAACAGGAAATGTGTATTACCAAATGCCCACAAACATCACAACCTTGGTGAACTTCAATAAAAGGACTGGGCTACTTTGAAGGAATAAGGTTAAACATGGGTCTAGGATGGAACTGTGGAAACAGGAAATGTGTATTGCCAAATGCCCATAAACATTACAATCTTGGTGAACTTCAATAAAAGGACTGGGCTACTTTGAAAGAATAAGGGTAAACATGGGTCTAGCAGACCGTCTCCATATCATCATTATTATTCAAAAACTATGTTTCACATTCTACATGAATATAATTAGTTAACCACTTTATGCTTTTAAACGAGCAGTGTTCGCGGGCGGCGCATGTGTCGTATCGCGCCGACCCGAGCACTGCTCGCGTATGTCGACTTGTTTGCGTTACGTAAGATAAACGAACTGAGCTCGCCAGTTACCATTTGACGCTCGTAGAGGTTTACGCAAATCGTTTTTTCTGTTTTAAATTATCGTAGTTAGATTTGGTTTATTATTTTTTTTTTTTATTATTATTGTTAGACTTGTTTTTTTATAATAGGCTAATTTTTTTTACATTGTTTATTGCTTCTGTTTTTTTTTTTTTTTTCAACTGGACAACTTTTAAATTATGTAAACTCTTTAAATAAAAAATAAAATAACCTGATCTTTTTAGTTCTACTATTATGAAAAAAAAAAGAGCATGAAGCGGTTATCTGGAAATTCTCATTATTAAAAATAATTGTAACATGGTCTTATTTATCCTGATGTCAAAATAAATTATTTAAAAAATTAGATAAAAATGAGCAATAATCAAAGTGAATGTGAAGTGAAGTAGAAGACACAAACAAGGGGATTAAATATACATACAGGTAGGTAATGAATCATTTTAATTACTTTATGAGGTTCTTACCATTTTGCACAGAAACTTCATTGCCAATATTTTCTGCAATATCCTTTTGCCTTGCAATTATTTTTGATAATTCATCCAAACCCCTGTCTTGATCTGAAATATATAATGATAATCTTTAGAAAAACTTGAAGATCGATGTATACCAAAGAGCAAATAATACACAGAGATGTCCCAACACGTAAGGGGAGGAAACCTAAATAAGAGGGACGGGGGGGCAAGCTAGGCATGCCGCCAATTTAAGTAAAATGTCAACTAAATCTTCCCAACAAGCCCTCCATTGATATGCTTGGTGTAACCTTAAGTGAACAGCTCAGGTATAGGGGCTCCATTGAAGCCAGAGTAAAGTTAGCCTCTCAGAATCTGGGCGTATTGTACAGAGCCCTCAGATACTTTAATAGTACACAACTGCTGACCCTGTACAAATCGCAAGTGCGCCCCACTGTAGAATTTGGTAGTCACCTCTGGTCGGAAGCCCCAAAATATCTGAAAAAAACCCTTGACTCTGTGCAGAAACGGGCAGTCCGTTTGATAGATTCACCTATCTTAAACGGATTGCTGGAGCACAGACACAGGTGGGAATGCTGTCCTTGTTCTACCGGTATTTTAATGGAAGATGCTCTGAGGAACAAGCGTTATTGATCCCTTCGGCACTGGTGCATAGTCGGGAAACACGCCAAGCGCGCACCAAACAATTGCACACGGTTGACATTTGTCACATAAGAACGGGCCGCTTCTACGACTCGTACTTGTGTTCAACAGCTCAGCTGTGGAATGATCTTCCGGCCTCTGTGTTTCCTCGGTCCTATAACAGGGGTCTCTTCAAGACCTGAATTCACTCCTTCCTATCCTCTAAAAGACCCTCCACACAGCATCCCCAAGATGGTATAGGCCTTGATGGAAATTATTTCCCACAGAGCCTCCTGTGTGGAATTACTGAAAAAAAAAAAAAACTAAGGAAAAACGATCAGCTAGTTCACAAAAACTGAATATTTTGTAAGAATATTTAGTTTGACCCTTTTTATAGATGTTTTGTAATTTGCTTACCGCAGTCAAAATCGCACAAAACAAACGTGGACGGCAGTGAACTAAGCTGTTGCCAAAATGGGTGTCACGTAACTTTTGCCTCCAACCGTCGAAATCGCACATATGTCTAATCTATTAATTCTGACATCAGTAATGTACACCATCACTGTTGTATCGGACGAGGTCGTGAGGGAAATCAAAAACGAAGATGTTTTATCAATGTTAGTTATTGTCTTCTATTTTCCCAACACTCATAAGTGCACGTGCACCAGCGCACCGAGTTTCTCCTAGTGTAGATTGTACAATGGTGGGGGAGAGAGGAAGTAAGGGGTTTTAATACTTAAGTTCCCATTCTATACCGTGTCCTGGTCCTCAAACCCGAATTGTGTGACTACTTTTCACATTTAATAATATTATGATTGTATGTTTGTTTATGTTTAGATTTATATTATGGGAGTTCGGCAAAAGATATAGAAAAATAAATGATATTGAGAGATAGGCCGGGCTTCTTTTAGCATTATTAGTAATAATAACATAATGTAAATTTAGAGTTAAGAATTATATAAGAGATTCCCCTGAACATGTTTGGGCCGAGGACCCGTTGATCCCTTTATATAATTTGTATCTAAATAAATGTGCTCGAAAGAAGTAGTTTGGGTCAGAGGATAGAACGTGGAGAGAGGCATCTCATAAATATTTGTGTCATCCATTGATGAGATCGCAATGGCTCGAACACACGACAAATAAAATCGGCAGACACCTGGCGCGGAGCTCTAAACGGCTATAAATACTGGTTGGCGATCATTTGCAAACCACTCTTGTTTCGACACTAGTATCATCTCCCACCAACCACTCTCACGACTCTGCGCACAGCTTCCTACCTGCTATACTTTAAATATTGTTTGACTTTGCTACAATCTGAACCATTGCCTTTTCCAGCCATTGGATAACTGACCTAGCAGAGTTCACCAATTGACCAAAGTAGTCCACTGAGAATCTATCCTCCTTACAACGGGACTGCATCCTCGCGGCTACCTGAACCAGGCCCACTACCGAAGCTGCAGATAAGTAGAGGCTATAATGACTTGACCGGCACCTTATTTTACAGTCTATGTGCCAGACCCCGAAGCGTCTGGAACGACCGTATTCAATGAAAAGTGACTTTCATTAAACCTGAATTTAGGTACACACTCTGTCAGTAGCAAACTTTTTATATATATACGAGGTGTATTCAAAAGAAAAGGTGATTTTTGAAATTTCGCAGGCAGTGTACATTCGATTATAATTTTTTTTTTGTTATGTTGGTACACATATGTTTATCATATGTTAGCATTATCAGCCATTTTGGATTAGTGGTTTGTTTTTGACAACTGGAAAGGTTAGTCACGTTTTTGTGTGTTCTTCGATTTTTTACTTTTGAAAAAAATGGATCAAAGAATATGGATTGAATTGTGCGTTAAAAATGGAATAAAGTGCTCTAACGCACTTAAAATGTTGACTGTGGCATTCTGCGAGTCTACTTTGTCTCAAAAAAGTGTTTATAAGTGGTACAAGCGCTTTACAGAAGGCCGAGAAGATGTAAATGATGATGAGCATCCTGGAGTTGCAACCACGTCAACAAACGAAGAAAACATCGAAACAGTGAAGAAAATGGTTTTGGAAAATCGTCGAATCACTATTAGGGAAGTTGCAGAGGATGTTGGCATATCAATCGGCTCATGCCATGCAATTTTCTCAGATGTTTTGGGCATGAAACGTGTGGCAGCGAAGTTTGTTCCGAAATTGCTAAATTTTGAGCAAAAGCAACGTCGCATTAGTATCGCTCAGGAGTTGTTGAATGACGTCAACGACGATGCAGATTTGCTCACAAGGGTCATAACTGGTGATGAAATGTGAGTATATGGTTATGACGTCGAAACCAAGGCCCAATCATCGCAATGGAAGCGGCCAGAAGAGCCAAGACCGAAAAAAGCACGCTAAGTTCGATCAAATTTGAAGGTTTTGTTCACTGTTTTCTAAGATTACAATGGCGTGGTGCGTCATGAGTTCTTGCCAACAGGTCGTACAGTTAATAAGGAATACTACAAGGAAGTTATGCAACGTTTGCGTGAAGCAATACGGCTGAAACGATCAGAATTGTGGAAAAACAAATCATGGATTTTGCATCACGATAATGCACCAGCTCACACATCAATGCTCATTCGTGATTATTTGGCCAAAAACAACACCGTAATCATGCTTCAACCACCGTATTCACCAGATTTGGCTCCCTCGACTTTTTCCTATTCCCGAAACTGAAGAGACCAATGAAAGAAAATCGTTTTGCCACAATTGATTAGATAAAGTCAGAATCGAGGGTCGAGGTATGCCAGGTTTTTGTTGATCCGTTAGAATTTGTTGATCCAATACCAAAGCCGGCATATAAATAAACGTTGATCCAAAAGATCAACTTTCGTCATATAGATTTTGCAGTAAGCCAGGCCCATTTTTCCATCACATATATATTTTACACTTTTTCCCTTTGTTGATCCGATTTGAATGAACTAATCAGGGCGCCTTGTTTATCAAAGGTGTGCACGTGGTTCTTCACTGTGCTCATTTGTTGATACGATTTAAATGAACCAATCAGAGCGCTTTGCTTATCAACTGTTATATCTGGTTCTTAGCGAGTATAGGTACCGCCGGCTCGGAGCGATTCATTAGATGAACACTACCTTGACGATTTTTTTTGCGAATAACGCACAAGAGTCCCAACTTCTTCTAACTTGGGAGATTCAATTTCGGAGGCAGGTGTAGACACCGCCACCCGGGAACCATTTAATGGATAACCAACATCTCTGCCATAGGTCACCACAAGTGGTTCGTTACATTTGGTGACTTAGCAGGGGTGCCCGGGTTCATGCGGGTGAGCTTTAATCAGGTCTTAACAGTAGAGTATGTATGAAATGATGTTTGCTGTATCTATGTGAATATCGCACAAGAGTCCCAACTTCTTCTAACTTGGGAGATTCAATTTCGGAGGCAGGTGTAGACACCGCCACCCGGGAACCATTTAATGCATAACCAACATCTCTGCCATAGGTCACCTCAAGTGGTTTGTTACATTTGGTGACTTCGCAGGGGTGCCCGGGTACATGCGGGTGAGGTTTATTAAGGTCTTAACAGTAGATTATGTATGAAATGATGTATGCTTTATCTATGTGAATATCGCACAAGAGTCCCAACCGCACAAGAGTCCCAACCGCACAAGAGTCCCAACTGCTTCTAACCAGTGAGATTCAATTTGGGAAGCAGGTGTGGGCACCGTCGCCCGGGAATAATTTAATGGATAACCAACACCTCTGTCATAGGTCTCACCAAGTGGTTAGATTCGTTTGGTGAATTAGCAGGGGCGCCTGGGTTCGTGGGGGTAGGATTTGTCCAGGTGTTAACAGTAGATTATGTATGAAACAATAATGATTTTTGCATGTGAATAACCCACCAGAGTTCCAACCACACAAGAGTCCCAACTGCCTTCAACCTGGGAGATTTAATTTGTGAGGCAGGTGTAGGTACCGCTGTCCCGGATTTAATGGATAAGCAACCACCCTACCATAGGTCACCCCAAGTGGTTCGCTACGTTTGGTGACTTAACAAGGGTGTCCAGGTTTATGGGGGGTGAGGTTTTTCCAGGTCTTAAGAGGAACGGCTGCACTGCCTGTTTCATACATAACTTAATTTTGGATTTAAGGCCAAAATAACCATCCAAACTGAATGATGTATTTTTTTTTAATTAAACGTTTAGTGAATATCTAGTATGGATGAGAAGTATTTTATTTATTTGTGTTTTAAATTATGAAGAATATGCCATGAGAAGAAATCAATTTTCACAATGTTTGTGGCAACTTAGAAAATTATTTGCGGATTTATTGTATTTTTTTTTTTATTATTATATTTGCTCTGTAAATATGATTACGTAAATAAAATTATAAAAACAATACGTTTAAAAAAATCTTTTTTTTTGGGTCGATATTTTAAATCATTTGACGGCCTCCATGGTCGAGGGGTAAGGCTCTCGACTACGAACCCGAAGGTCGCGGTTTCAAATCCCGGCGTGCGCAAGTAATTTTTATTTAATTAATTTGTGCTGTTTCACAATTAATTCATTTAAAATAATATATAGTATATTTGCGCACGTTCCAGAGTGGATGATACTTTCAGTATCGCCCTGGTGAAAGACCACGATTCAGAATTGAATGGCTTTTAGCCGTGTTTGGTGGCCAGATCTGAATAGCCAGATATTTCCCCACCTTCCTCTTCCCCTTCATAATACCTTCAGCCTCACAACATTTTCCAATTGGGGATGCCATAGTCTCACTGGCTCCAGACGGTTGGGAGCAGTTGACTCTTGTGCGGTATTCATGTAAAAAAATAAAAAAATCATGTACGGCAAATTTGTGTTCCAACGTAAATTGGTCGGTTTTAATTTAATTTAATGTCCACCGTAATGCTTATTTTAAACATTTTTTTTTTTAACATTATATTTCAGTGAATTTTAAGAACATGGGGCAAAACTTTTTTTTCGAATCACCGCTAGACCCCAATTGTTAAAGTGCCTCTAAAATCGCAAAAAATCATTTCCTTTAATGCCTCTATTTCATAACGTAAAACAAAAATAAATAAATTACTTTTAATAGCAGATATTTACTGTACTTTTTGATGAAAAAATTCAAAATTAAATTTTGTATGAAACAGGCAGCGCAGCCGTTCCTCTTAACAATTAAGTATGTATGATTTTTCTATGCGTATACTGCAAAAGAGTCCCAACTGCTTACAACTTAGGAAATTGAATTTGGGAGGCGGGTGTAGGTATCGCCGCCTCGGGAATCATTTAATGGATAACCAACACCTCTGCCGTAGGTCACCCCAAGTGATTCACTACGTTTGGTGACTTCGCAAGGGTGCCCAAGTTCATGGGGTGAGGTTTGGCCTCCACAGCCAGACTCTTTCGACCCATCATTGCCTTGTACCGCAGTGGGTTGGATGGATTCATACGTCACTCCTGGACGCACTGACCCCCAGATTCGTACCCACCCGTCATACCTTTTTCTTGCCCTGAACTTCCTTCCTTTCCCTAAAAACACCTTCCACACAGCATCCCCAAAGAAGATATAGGCCTTGCCTATGTGTGACTAATGTATAAAAAAAATCTGTGCCAGTGGGACTATAGCATATGTTGTGTTAATTGACTAAATTGTGAAATAACACAAATTAATCAAATAAAATTGCTTAAATGGTTTTTGCCGTGTTTTGTGACCAGATCTGAATAGCCAGGTACTTCCTCACCTTCCTCTATTCATCTTATTTCCATTCCCTCTACCATCAGCCTCACAAAATACCCAATTTTGGGGTACAATAGTCTTACTTGCTTGAGCAGTGCTCACATGACTAAAAGTTTGTTAGGTACGCTATTATTTGTTTTCATTATTTAATGTTCAAACGAAGAAATAGTTTTACTAAAATTTATAATAAAAATAAAACCGGGAAAAACATATTTAAAAAAAAAGTATTTAATAAAATTTATTATTAAATAATGTTGGCGATAAACCGTTTTACTAAATTTTATAATAGAATTAAAACCGTGGAAAAATATTAAAAAATAAAACATTAATAAAATCGGCACAAGTTGGATTTGAACTGTAACCACCGTAACTAAACAATAATTTTGGCGAACTACTTAACCGCTCACCTAATTGTCCGTTGGCGGAAATTGCTGATTTTAGCTATTTATAGTAATTAATTGTTATTTTTGTTAAAAATCGTTTATTATAAATTTATTGATTGAGCACTGTAAGATATATGATTTTTGTATAAAAAATTGCTTGAAATGGCTTATGCTGTATTTGGTGACCAGATCTGAATAGTCAAGCACTTCCCCACCTTCCTCTAACCCATCTCCTTCTCATCCCCTCTGCCATCAGCCTCACAACATACCCCAATTTGGCATGACATAGTCTCACTTGCTCCAGAAGGTTAGGAGCAGTTGTGCGGACCCTAGTGCGCTGCTCACATGAATATAAGTTAGATAAGTATCGTTTAACTAACTTTACCTAATTTTTTTTTATCTTGTACACAATTTTTATTATAGGGCTACAGAAAAGTTATAAAAAATATTAAAAAAGGGAAACTCCAATGCAGGAATAACCGTAAAGATTAGAATTACAAGTTGATAACAGCCTAAAAACAACATAATTTAAATAAACACCCAAACCATCTAAGCGTACGCTTTCATCAGCCTTTCAATATTTCCAGATGTCCACATTTTTTAATACAGTCGTATATATTAAGTTAGTTTAAGAAACATAATTTACCTATACCTACGTAATTATAATTTTTAGTATTATCTCTTTTGTGAAAAATCACCTCAAGGGCGCTCTAAGAGAATGCAAGAGAAAATACTATAATTATTATTAGGTCATTCATTAGAACATTATTTCTTTCACGTAGATATGTTTGATGTCGTTGATGACAGCTTATTTGATAGTTTTATGAACATTATCAAAAAATATAAAATTTCTAATCTAGCTCAATTGAGGGCAATATTTGCAAACATGCAACATTCCACTATACTTGAAAAAATAACCTTGATTGCCATTTCATGGAGAAAAACTATTTTTGGCAGCTGTAAATATAAATCATTTAAATGATTGTTCACGTAAACGATTCAAGTCAAAATATGATGAAACTTTAAAAACCGGCTTATCCCAATTCCAATCATTTAGTTTCCAATATAGAAGTAAACATCACCTGTATGCTCATTTAAATTATTCATCTTATTGCCGTGAATTGAAGAACGCACGATCGATTATAATCTACACATTATTAAATACCGTTTTCATCCATTTCTCGAGGAAGAAAAAGCAAAAGTCTCGACAGGTTAAAAAATCAAAACTCGCTAGAAAAATCACCAAAAATCTCTAGGAATACATAAAAATGTGAAAAACGATCATTTTATTTTGTTGATTTATGCAAATATAAAAAAAAAACTCATAAAGTTCGACAAAACTGCTGAATTCTCTGAGTTTATCGAAAGTCTAGATAATGTCTCTCTTTTTTCAAATAACTTGTCAATGTGTTAGAAACAGAAAAAAAAACCATGCCCATTCATGTCAACTTGACCAATGAAACTGTATATAGATTCAAAATAAATATTTACGTTTTATGTTACATCTCTTTCCTTATCACCAGTGAGAAACATCGTAAGAAAGAGATATCATATTGAACGTATGCTCAAGTCGTCGGACTGTAAGATTATCTTGAAGAAATTCAAATTAGCTGATCTAACAGACAATTAAATCTCTATACATTTATTTGAAATTTTATTTATTAAACTTAAAATAGTTCCACTTTATGCGGTCTAATATAAACTTATATATTTTTACATATTGCTTATTTCCAATACTTAATGCATACATAATTTTTATATCCTACTCTCAATATTCTTAATTTAGGTACCTACATTTTTTTTAAATTCACTGTTTACTAAGCTATATACAAATTGATGCCTTTATAGGTACTATAACAGTAAACAGTTTTGAGTTTGGGATTTGTTTTTTTTTTGTCTAACATCTTCTTTCTTTCTTTCTTTCTTTCTTTCTTTCTTTCTTTCTTGCATGGTATGTGTGGAAGTTTTTATTGTAATATACTCATAGTTTGTCTCTAAAGTAAGGTGGTTGTAAATTGTTAATATTCTATTTTTTTATATTCTATAAAGGAGATGGTATTAGAAATTAAGTGTTTTATTATTTAAAACAATTAAAATTAGAATTAATATTAATTAATAGAATTACAAGTTACAGCGTAAGATAATTAAAAAAAAAATTCTAATTCTCATCTGTATTTGGTATTTATATACCGACAAGTGTAAATTCCTCTCCATTTACAAGCGAATGTTTTTGATACAATATAATAGTACAAAAAAGGTCATGGGATTGTTTTAAGTAGGAAACACATTTTTACTATAACTACATAATTATATTTTTTAGTATTATCTTGGGTTAAACTATAAGATATTTTTTTAATATATGAGAAAATAGTACAATTAATCGCTCATTAGAAGATTTCGCGTAAAAATAATTTTTGATATCGCCAACACAGTTTGAATAAAACTATATTATTTCTAACCTAGCTCAATAAAAGAGATGTTTGTGATTAGAAAGGTTCATATTATTATTCCGTTGATAAAGTTAATTGTTCATCTTTGAATGGAATATTTTTGTTCCTTTGTTACTTATACGATTGTTAAAAACAATTACCACATATTTATAACAGGATAAATGATGCAAAATAATACCACCTTATCATTTTGAATAAGAGAAATTGTTCTCAAATTAATTGCATTTTGTCAGCGCGCTAGAGGTGATATTTAAAAAGCAATATGTCCTCCCGCCGAAAAGCAGGGCTCAGCGGTGAACAACGCCGGCGGCTGGACTGTAGGACTGAGAGAATTCGTAGGTTAGCGTTCTTTTTCCGTGTGACTAACTTCCCCCCCCCCTCTCTCCCCGCACGCCTCAACCCATGTTTACAATCTTCGTTGTACCTACATACATATTCATTTCTAGATCAACTTGTACCTAGAAACTGAATACACATTCATTTATAGATCAACTTGAATCTAGAAACTGAGTATACATCAAACGGAGCAACGAAAGGAGAATAAATTAATAAAAAATAACCGATCAACTTGTATCTAGAAACTGAATACATATTCATTTCTAGATCAACTTGTATCTAGAAATTGAGTATACATCAAACGGAGCAACCAAAGGAGAATAAATGGATAAAAATAACCATTAAACTGGAGCAAATTTCTTATATTTTGATGACGAATATACCGACTGGGGTCAGTTACAAACTGGCAACCTTGGTAATGATTAAGGCACTGTTGCCAACAAGTACCGATGTGTTCCATCGGAGCCCAGATAAACAGTGTTAAAGGTAGATCAACAAAGGTCACTACAATCTTACTAGATCAACATACTACGGGAAGAGGTGATTATATATATATATATGTATATTACTTATTTACTCTTTATTTGTATATGGGCAGATTTATTGCCTGTTGGCAATTTCTACCAACCAACCTTTAGTGGGAAAGTAAACATGGAAAATAATATAACAGCGTTCTCCACATAGTGTGACTTTTCATACGAGTTAAACAAAATTTATTTGTATATGTACAATAATGCATAAGTATTTTAAAATGAATGTCTCGGGTAGCTTCAGTTTCAAAAATTTAAACGTCACCAAGGTAAAAACTACTTGTGCCAGACATGTTTGCCACTCCTGCAGTGTTTTGATATATATGTATTTGAAATATAATTATTGTATTGTACTTGCATAAACTATCTGTATTTTGTAAGAAAGTTGGGTCATATGGAGAATAAATGTTATTTCGTTGTCCACAAATGATCCCGGCTCCCTCCCTTTGTTGAATGTGTACTGCACTGCTGACCCTGGACCCCCATGGGACTACTGCCTCTCACTGGACCCCGACCAAGCATCGTCACACAGACACAGCCCCGAGCTCTACTAATAATTCTGCAAGAATTGGGTTTTTGTGCAGAATTACATTGAAAAGTACAAAAGTGGTCAATGAGGTCTTGTCATCAGTGTTTTTTCCCCCTTTGCAAGGGATCGATACAGTTTGTGCATTCTCCCCTCCCAGCCCTCTCCGCAGATTGGGATCAGCTGCCCACTACAGTTCGCCTGTGTGCCATTACGTCTGGTACAAATTTTAACAAAAAAGAACAAACTTCAGATTGATTCAAAATTTCAAAAACCAAAACATAAAATAATTGACGTGCCAAAAGATGCTACAATATATAACCAACCTCAAAAGGCTTAGGCTTTGAACTCTGAAGTGTGTAATATTAATTCATTGAAATTTTAAACTAACGTTATCACCAATTATTAATTGTTTTTGTGTTAATTCGTAGAACACCATTTAATTTTTTTTAAATTAATGTAAATTAAATTTAATAATATTTTTATTAAGTTCTGCAAGAAGCACAAGAGAAAGAAAGGGTCTTAGAATAAATTTACTTGAACAATTAGAAATTAATAAACGAATGAATGATCCTAATATAACATTAATTAAGTAAGGAAACATATTTATTCACCCCTTCTCAGTATGTTCACATTACCAAAACAATATAACACATTTAAATAAGTCAATTAAGAAAAATTGTCATTTAAATACGGGAAAACACATCACAAATGTAAAAACTTCACAGAATAGAGAATTTTAATTATTTTCTAACTAAATCGGTTTTACCGATAATAAATCATTATTTTAAAAACCCGTCCAAATTAGAATTGGGAAATAAAATCATATAAGTAGTCATCGCAATGTGGATTAACCACAATTTGAAAATGGCCTTGAACGCCAAAACAGCTGTCACAATAATAAAATCTAAAAATACTTGCAGAACTTGATAATAACATTATTAAATTTGATTTACATTAATTTTTTAAGGTCATTAGGTAGGTATATATGTACATACTGAAATACATACGGATTTTGACCGTATGAACCTTCCCAATTTATTTGTATTAGAGTAATGTGATGTAAACCATAAAGTGAATACCTCGAATCTGACTGCGACGCCTATACATATGTAAGTACATATAATCCATTACATATATTTTCCTCACCTTTAATCATCTCATATTGATTTTTTCTGATATCATGTATGGACTGGTTTCCTTCAGAGTCTATAAGATCCTCATCGTCAGATCCAGTGCCCCAATTAGCTGAACTAACATCTTTGAATTCTCGACCTGTAATATTAATTTGATTAATTAATTATAATTATAATACAATACACACATTTTTTTTAATTTAAAGAGCTTGGGGAACTGATTTGAATATCAAAAGATTAAGGCATAGTTCTTTGAACCCCCATCCTATTTGAGATCTTCATCAAATCGGCAATTACCCCCAGTTTGAAACGTTGTCATTTTTTTAATAAAATGAATTTAAGGTTGTTGTACAGGCAAACCATTTTAAAGAGTGCACATTTGAATGTATTAGTGCACACTGATAGTATCGCCAGCTCGATTCAAACTGGTTCGAAATATTGGAACATCCGCACAGTCCCCTCTTACCCCGCAGTAGCCTTAGGATACTGGGTGTGTAGTGAGGTTTTTCATAATCTTCGAATGTTGTCATTGTAATTTGATTAAGTCGGGGTTATATCGTAAGTTATATTTTTTGATTTCATCTAGTATACCACTACACAGGCAAGAATTTCTTTATTCTGATGTATCTGTGCATTTCGGGACATTCTTTTTTATTTGAACATTTCCTGTTAACCCCCAATTCTTGGCCCGTTTGGTTATATATTGATGAGCATTTTGCTTGATGGCTCAATCAACGGCTGGTCAATCAACCCAACATTAAAGTTGACGAACCGCTGACGGGCCAGTAATGGGTGTTAAAAGGCAACATCTTTTTATTTGAACATTTCCTGTTAACCCCCGATTCTTGGCCCTTTTAGTTATATGTTGATGAGCATTTTGCTTGATAGCTCAATCAACAGCTGGTCAATCAACCCAACATTAAATTTGAAAAACCGCTGATGGGCCCAGAAATGGCTGTTAACAGGGAACATCTAATTACGCTGTCTGACAGGAGATAATTCTCTGAAATAATTTTCAGAATAAAAGCTGATTTTTATTCATCATATTTTATTAATAATAAAAAACATTAGGTATATCATCAATTGTTCTCGGTTCCACATACCATAAATTGTATTTCTTTTCACCTGAGTATATTCGAGAGTGATCTTTTCTGCAGGTAAAGTTTGCCCGAGTTATCTCAGGTGCATGAATTTTTGCAAATAATTATTTCTCGATTATACTCAGGCGTAATCCTTAAGTGGATAAAACACCCTATTTACTTATAATTTTCGATAGCTCATTATATTCCATTATAAATCCATGCAAAAGCCCAGTTGGGCATAAACAATAAAATAAAATTTTAAATGACGATGAATGTTAATTTTTGATGTGTCAAATGTGACGGCAGTTCAAAGAACTGGGTCTAAATCTTTTTCACTACGCATAATAACAGTGGCGGTCCGCGGCCTATCTCAGTGGGAGTTGAATCGAATATTTATTTTAATGCCTACATAACTCTGGCCCCGTCCTACCGTAGCTGTCTGCAAAGAGCTCCCACTTGTCCCGGTGCAAGCTAGGTTGGTTACAGTAGTACGAGCCATGCACCCCACTGCCGAAGTCGTTCTGCAGCTGCAGGCAGCGCGACTGTAGTACCTCCACCTGCCTGTATGTATTAGGATAGTTTATACCTTTGAGCCCCATCTTACCATAGCTATCCCCGAAGAGCTCCCGCTTATCTCGATCCAGGCCAGGTTGGGCGCGAGAGCCCGAGCCGTGCACCCCGCTGCTGAAGTCGCTCTGCAACTGCAGGCAGCGTGACTGCAGCACCTCCACTTGTCGCCACCTGCGCTCGCTCTCCGCATCGGTGCTGGGGAAACAAGGAGCCAAACTCTAGCCAAAATTTCACTCGTGGCTGAGTGGTTAAGATCCTCGGCATCGAATTCAAAGGTCGAGGGTTAGAAGACCGGTGTGCGATAATAAGTTTTATTTTATTTATGCATGTGTTATTTCACATATTAATAGAATGAAATAATTCCAAGTATAATTGCAGCATGTTGTAATCGAGTATCACCCTGATGTGGGTAGAAAGTATCACCATTCAGAATCGAAACGTTGCTTGAAATGGCTTTACGTATGTTTGGTGATCAGATCTCGCTCTGTCATTTTATTTGGAAGAGCCATGGCGGTCACACACGCCACTTGTACAATATCTCATAGCTTTGAACAAGTTTGCACAAAAATGTTTGGCTATTGGGGCCGGACCAGTTGTGCAATCTTAAATCTTTATTTGCTGGTTCCGGTCACGTACAATTTACATTTATTCTTATGAACCACAATTCATACAGTTAATTACACATTTATAAAACAATGAGGCGGCAAAGCGTACGACACACTCCCTCTCTCAAATTTTCAAGAAAAAAGAAAATACAAGGTATTGAAGATAGAAATTTAATAAAAAGACACTAATGAATCAAGAAAAAAGTCATAGAAAATACAAGGTATTGAAGATAGAAATTTAATGAAAAGACACTAATGAATCAAGCGATATTGATGCACAAATCAACAAGAGGAAGAAACATAAAACGAAAACTTTAAAAGGGCAAGAGATCTTTATATCGGAGTGGATGTCGTTGGAGAAAGTGGATTGAAAGAAACCAGGAAAAATAAAAAGAAAGAAATAAAATTATTGCGTTAAAGCGGAAAAGAATACAAACGCATAGACGGTTTAATTATTAAGGCATAGCAACCAAAATCTAATCAGTGTTCAAATGCAAAGAGATTGTGTCAGACGTGTTTGCCTCTCCCGCAATGTTTTTGATGTGGCCATTTACTATATATGATTGTAGTATTGTACTTGCCTAAACTATGTTTATTTGTAAGGGAGTTGGGTCGTATGGAAAATAAATGTTATATCGCTGTCCGCAAATGACCCGACTCCCTCCCTTTGTTGAATGTATGCTGTACGGTCTGTGAGAAACGTGTTTTCACTGAACACTTGTGAATGTGAATGAGTGAATAAAAACGTCAGAGCGGTACGGCAGTGCGAAAAAGGCAAGAGTACTGGTTCGTCTGGAATCCCTAACGTCGCGCAGTCGACTTTAGTTAGCCTGCAACCGCCCGCTTGCCAAGAACCTCTGCTCCCTCACTACGACATCTGCTCTACTCGCCTTGTTTCTCTCTGACCATCGCCTCACCTGTACCTTCGGACTACCGCCTCTCACTGGACCCAGACCAAGCATCATCATACGGACACGGCCCTGAGCTCTATCCATAATTTTGCATAAATTGGGTTTTTGTGCAAAATTACACATCTGCATGTTGCAATCGTACAAGTCGTTAATGAGGTCTTGTCATAAGTGTCTTTCCCCCTTTTGGAAGGGATCGATACAGGTTGTGCTTTCTCCCCTCCCTGCCCTCTCCACAGACCGGGATCAGCTGCTCCTATAGTTCGCCTGTATGCCTTAGGTCTGATACAAATATTATCAAATTAATGCATTTCAGATGAAAAAAGAAGGATTGAGATTTATTATTGAAACTTTGAATATTACCCAAAAATATATATAGAGTCGAACTCGATTATAATGATCACGGCAATAATTAGTTCACGGCTATAATGAGCAATTACCTAAGGATATTCTAATTCAGGCTTACCTTCATACAATCATAGGTTATTTATCAACACGATGGATCAGGTATGCAATATCCTTATTTTTCATATAATATTTATTATGAACAGCAACTGTATTGCCGAAGTATTGTAAATTGTATTGCAGAAGTGATGCGTGTGGTTTTATGAAGTAAAATTTACTAGCGGCTACAAATCACTGTAGACCCATCAGAGAGTCCATGGATAGCATTTGCTGCATCCGTTTTATGTTGATTTCTTACTGGACCATCAGAGAGCGCCATTAATAATACCTTTTACTTGGGCCACTGATCTTATAAATACATAAAGAGGGGTTACATTGTAACAAGGAGTGCTCTGTGGCAGAACCATAGAAATCAGCAAACTTATATTTAACTTTGGCATTTCACAGACATCATTAAATGCGGGATGATAATGAGAATATATTTACATCATCTGCTCCCTAGTTGTCTTTTCCAGTTGCTGGTTCAACTGTTTGATTTCTGCGCCGTATTGCTTCAGCTTCATGCGAATATTGGCAGATGAGCTCCCATAAGTGGAGGACTTCCTACCCTCATTGCTCCAAATCACTAGCTGGGACTGGATATCTCTATAGAGCTTCTCACATGCATCGTGGGCGGTAATCCTAAAACCAAACATTCATCTTATATTGAAAGAATAAGTATTATAAATTTAATTTGTAGGTAGGAATGTGTTTTGAAGTGACGGGGAAATTAAATGATAAGTATTTTTACCACGGGTCATCGTCAAAATAAACTAATGCCATGTCAAAGCCGTTACAAAATAAGCACCAATAATATTATTATTATCTCCAATGCAATCAGACAAAAAATAAACGGTGAAGTCGATGACTAAGCTGTCATCGTTGTCAACAACTGTCAAAGTTTTCGGTGTTTCTATCAAAGTATTCTTATGTTACAAAAATGACCTTTACTACACCATGCAATAAGGCTATATTTCTGTCAAGATGACACGGAACCATAGTGAAATGTTGTTTTTTTTTTAATTTGTTTTTATTCTAAAATATGACAACAAAATAAATCAGGGCCGGAAGAGCACCTAAAAATTTTTTTTTGGAAATGAATTACTTCATTTTACACACTGTTAGAAAAATCTCAATACGCAACTGAAATACCGCATTTGATATGACGGTGCGTCGGGCAGTAGGTATATTTCTAGGAATAACGCAAAAAGGGAGGAACAGAAATGCGATCTTAGGTAGTTACAAGTAATTTATTTTGATAGTCGTGGGGTTAGTCTTAAAACTAGAGTAAAACTTAATTAGACATAATAAATTTAATAAAACTAGATACGCAATTACTTAATTCTACTGTTAAAGTCTTTGTACTTAAAATTAGAGGTTCACTGGCTTAGGCAATTACTTAGTTCTACTGTTAAAGTCTTTGTACTTAAAATTAGAGGTTCACTGGCTTATGTTGTGGGAGGAATTATCATTAGAGTCAGAGGCACTTCCCTTTTTGGTGATGACTGTCCAGGGTCCAGTGGCTGCGTTGTATGTAGAGTCCTCGCGTTCGCACTTCGTATTCGTGTACCTCCGGATCGGGAGTAGGTGCAACGCGGCGATAATCAGAGGCATGGGCGGTCTCCGATGTTGATCTCCGAAGGGCGAAGATCAGTTACTTCCTTCTGGGATGGAAGCGTAGAATTCCCTCGTCGTCAGAGGACCTGGGCGGCCTCTCCAAGGAGCGAGAATAGGAACCTTCCTGGGCGGAAGGTTTCACTTGGCTGTGTGTCCTGGGCGGACTACTGCAACCGACTCTCCGTCCTGGGCGGACTCTTGCAACGATTCGTGCTTCCTCGGTGGAAGACTGCACCTGACTCGTGCTTCCTCGGTGGAAGCTTTCACTCGACTGTCCATCCTGGGCGGACTCTGGCAATCGACTCTCCGTCCTGGGCGGACTCTGGCAATCGACTGTCCCCTAGAGCCCACTGTCCTTCTGTCTACCTGTCTACCTGTAGGTATTATCTTTTAACCCGCATTGTTCAGCGGCCTTTGTTCCGTCGGCGGCTCAATTCCTTTGAGGTGTTTATTGCCGTCTCATAAAATTCCAACGGAATTGCGGGCTTTCCCAAAATAGCAGTTAAGATTATATTATTTTAGTTACGATTTTTCCTAACAATAGGTTCGGCTAGCCTTTGTACTAAATTTATTTTATGGCCGGTCTAATCTGGGAATTCCTATTATTTAAAATGCCCATTTTAAATCTAAATATTTCGGTGAATTCGGTCAATTATTTTAGGTGATTACAAAAGGCTATATCACATTTAATATTAATTTTTAGTTAGAACATTCGAATATTAACATTATTGTCTATGGTGTTTCCTCTAATCGCGGATAATGGCAAGCAAGAAATATTGATATGCCCACCCGATGTCCATACGCCATATAGAAATTTCCTGCGTACTGTGGTAGATGCGTTGTAAACAGTGAAGAGTCATTGCAAGTTATTGCGTATCAACAATTTCTAGAATCACGGTATTTCACCACCGTATGTTTTAAAGCGTTCGATCTCGTAAAAAGCAGTGAGTGTTTCTGATACTTGAAACAAAGGAATTTCGTGCCTAATCAGCTGATTGCGTCACACGAAGCCGTCACCATTGTATGAAAACATAAAAACAAAGTCGCAATAGCAATTTTGCTCTAAAAATACAAGTGAAATTTTCGTGCAAATTTTGAAGAAAATGAAGTTCTTGTACAAGGAAGAACACTCCTTCGAGAAGAGGAAGGCGGAGGGCGAGAAAATTCGTCGTAAATACCCCGATCGCGTCCCTGTCATTGTCGAGAAGGCTGCCAAGGCGAGATTGGGCGACCTTGATAAGAAAAAATACTTGGTTCCCTCCGACCTTACGGTTGGTCAGTTCTACTTCTTGATCCGCAAGCGAATCCACCTGAGGCCTGAAGATGCTTTGTTCTTCTTCGTAAACAACGTCATTCCTCCAACATCTGCCACCATGGGCTCCCTGTACCAGGAACACCACGACGAGGACTTCTTCCTGTACATTGCCTTCTCCGACGAGAATGTTTACGGAAACTAAGACTTCATTCGACCTGTCCTTTAGTGTCTGTTATTGTTTGCCACAATGTTATCTTCTCCTGCTTTCGAACCAAACTCCAAACAGATCTGACACAAGGTGTTTTGATGCGCCTTGACTCTATTTGTTACCATTTTAATTCCATAGCCATTCACTAAAGGGACAGTTTTATTTTCCTGTATTAAATTGTATTTTTTTTATTATAATTAATGTAGTTGTAAGGTTTGGATAAAAAAAGTTAATGTAAATTTATGTTGTCCATATTAAATGTCTTCGCCGCTATTCCCTGCATTTTTGTGGTATGTAATTTTGTATTGATGGGGCAATGTCATTGTAATGGTGTTCTTTTGAATTAAATGTATTGAAAAAAACATCTTAAATCCACCATTTCTTTGTGTTTTATCCTATGTATGCACTTGGGTGGACTAGACTTGTATCTATTTAGCTTATTTAAAAAAAAAATCTTAAAATAAATTAATATTATTTACACCATATTGAGTTTTCTTCACCAACCCTCCCGATTGAGCACAATGCCTTTTAGTAATCCTCCGCTTATGGCAGGTACCAGAGAATTTCTAAAATTCTCCAAGGCTGTTCATTGCGATGGAAGCTGATTATTGGGAAGATCGGCTTTGTTGAATTTTGAAGTTCAGGATTACCTATGACAAGAAACCAGTAAAATATGGCAAGAAATCAATCCCAGAGTCAGGTCGTGTCAAGACTCGGTATAAAAGAATGATAATAGATTATCCATGGATGATCCAGGGATGTTCCATCTGCAGAGAAATGGTGCAATGTTTACTCAGTTGCAAGTTCCAAATATTGAAGATGCAAACATTTACATTGAGCAGTTCCTTCTACACCCTGCAATAGATGATAATCATTTAAATAAAATTATCAATCCACATAACCTCCCCACATTCCCGAATAAAGAATTTGCAATTTTTGTATTTCGAAGAACACAAAACATGAATTTGCAACACGCCTAAATGAGCTATACTTTTTTTTTGCATTTTTGGGTATTACCTATGTAACACAATTTCTGGACAATTTGTTTTTGAAGAGCACATTCTAATTGTGAATAAACTCTTCGAAAACGGAATTATAATACATTTTATTTATTTTCAATTCACGGATCTGATAAACTGCTCGTATTTATGTTTGATAATCATTTAATATAAAAATCACTCCCTTAGCTTCTTATATGCTAATGAAAGCTAATATTGCTGGGTAATTACTACAACTAGGTAAATCCGAAATCAGCATCTTCAAGTTACACGCAAAACCCATCGATTTGTTTGTGTTTTTTGCAAACATGGGCGAGGAAATAAAGTTAAGGTTTTGTGTGTATCTCGAAAACGTTGCTTTCGGAGTTCCCTAGTTGTAGTATTTACCCCGCAATATAATCATCTTCTCAAAATGTAGTGACTATTTGAATTTTAAAAGGCTTTATTCTACATAAGATAGATACAGCCCGGAATCCCGCGTTCCGAACCTATCATCAAGTCCAAACGTGGACAGGGAGAGAAAAGAATTGTTTGGATTGGGGCTCGGCGACCAGCGGGCAAGGGCTGACTCCCATCAAAACATACCATATGCCATTTCTTGCCAATGTTAGATAAGATGTACTAAAACCTGCAGCTGTAGAAAGACCAGTTTGCATTGCTCTATAGTTTCTATTAGGACCTGTCTGGGAATGAACTGCCGCATGACTTAAGAATGATCAAAGACTCGTCAGAATTCAGAACTAAACTTAAAACTCATCTTTTCAGACAATCGTATCCATAAATTGAAGAAATACAGATGTAAATTGGTTAGCTAGGCTATCCGGTTAGTTCTTACCTAAAGTCACTTATAGAATAAGTTTTTAAAAAATCACGCAAATGCGTCCATAGCCCGCAGCACTGTAAATAGCTAAATGTGTAAAAAAATAAATGTTAATATCTATTAAAAACTTCTTACGCTTATTAAGGTCATTTTATAAATATTCTATATTTCTAAAAATTATAAATATTTCAAATAAATACCAACTCTTCTTGTGCACCAATCTTCTAATAAATGTAACATCAATAGAAAAGGAGGATAAAATAACAACTCTAAAAATCATATCATCTCTAAGCCTAAATTTTCTAATAAAACTGTGTTCATCTGAAGCGACCTGCCAGGTAAATGTTTTTCTCTATCTGTTTGTACATAATTAGATAATTTTATTTCTATAATTTTTTATTTATTTAATATGATTGTATTTTTTGTACGGTTAAGTATATAAATAAAACACGATTCATATAGTTTAACAAGAAAATATAATATAGCTGTTCCTCACCATAAAGAAACATGGTTCTTGTGTTTGGAGAGGGATTAGCGCTTAAATAATTAGATCATAACTTAAAACATTGTTGTATAATAGCAGGAAAATATGAATTAGTCTTTTTAGTTTTATTTATTCTTAAATTTAATTATGAAAACAAAAACATTAGCCACCCATCTCACTAGGACAATCCTGTGTTGAGATGAGCGTTTTTACAATTTAATAATAATCAGCAAATTTCAATAAGCAAACAATAATACATGAATAAAAATTAGTAAATATTAATAAGTAGACAATAGTAAATAAATAATTATGTCAGATAATAACAATTACATAATAATAGTAGGTAAGTAATGATCAGTAAATAGTAATAAGCATATAATAATACACATCAAATATTAAGTAAATATTAATAAGTAAATAGTAATAAGTACATAATAATAAAAACAGGTAAATAATAATAACTACTCATAAATAAAATTATGTAAATAGTAATAAGTACATAAATATAAAAATAGGTAAATCATAATATGTAAATAAAAATAGGTAAATAATACTATGTAAATAAAAATACGTAAATAGTAGTTTGTAAATAAAAAGATGTAGGTAAAAAAAATAAAATATTATAAGTAAATAGTAATAAGTAAGTAATAATAAGTAAAAAATAATGATAATATCGAGCATACATAGTTTCAACATTGATTACAACATAATGGATAACATGGATAAAGCAAAATCACCACTCTCAGCTAACATAGACTTTTTTAAATAAATTTAGCATATCTATAGTTTTAATGTTGTCACTTAAGCCTATTATATAACAAAGGAGCTTTACAAGAAAAACTCCTTTGTCCAAATGATGTTCTGTTATTTGCCGGCTGATACAGTAGAGAAGAACCCATTCTAGTATTGCGCACTTGTTGTGACCTTATAGCAGTATCAATATTGTTAAAAAATTTACAGAGAGCCTGTATTATGTACAATTGCCTTACTGTCATAATTTTACTTTCACTTAATTATAAGTGTGATGAATATAAAAAACATTTCTTGTACATTATTTTTAAAATTAATTTTTGAGCAACATTTAAGGACTCTAGGGTAGTCTTGTAACATGAACGCCAACATACGATATTGTATGAAAGAAGAGATTGAACAAGAGCATAATATACAGTTTTTAGTGTAACTTGGTCCAACATATTTCTTAGAGTCTTGAAGATATAGGCTAGGTTTCTTATTTTGTTTGTTAATACAGCAATATGATCGTTCCATTTTAAATATTTATCAAATAATTTGATATTGTCTACTCTTTCCAAAGATTGACAATTGCACTTGTGTACACAACAATGCATTGTTAAGGAACGGTCCACAGAGGGTTGACTTACGGAGGAAATGCTAAAAGTAATATATTTAGTTTTTTGCGTGTTTAAAGTTTTTGATCAAGCCACTTTTTAACAGTCTTTAATCCTGACTCACACTTAGCATAAGTTTCATCCCAAGTATCACCAGCAAACACCAAAACAGTATCATCTGCAAATACAACTGAAGAACCCAAGAATGATAATTTACATAGGTCATTAATATACAATAAAAATAAAATTGGACCTAGAACACTACCCTGAGGAACACCATATAAAATTGATTTATTTGAACTAATATGATCATTAATCATTACTCTCTGTGTTCTATTCCCAAGATAAGTTCTGAATCAATCTAGTGCTTTATTAGCAACACCCATTGCATTAAGTTTTTAAGCAGTAAACCATGGGATACGGTATCAAAGGCCTTAGACAAGTCTAGAAAGACAGCCATTGCTTTATTGCCAGCATCTAGAGCTTCTACGACTATGGTGATCACTTTTAAAGCTGCATCACTCGTTCCCATATTCTCTCTGAAGCCAAACTGATTAATTGAGAGAATTTAAAGTTTTTTTTTTATATAAGTCATCAATCTAATTTATCAATAGTAATAGTATTAAAGAAAAGAAACAAGGTTTGTGGAAAAAATAAAAAGACAAAAAATCCAATAAAAAATAAAATACTGTTACAGTAGTTTGAGGTAATTTTTTTTAATTTATGTTGGAATTCATGGATATTTTTTATAATTTTAAGATTAGAAGGAAGATTGTTAAATAAAGTTATTCCTAGATATAGGTAGGTGTTTTGCGTATGCTTAGTGTTAAATTGCAGGATTTTAATGCTATGCTGATACCTTGCGGATATATTAAATTGTAATTTATTTAACATTTCTTCCTTAAAAATTTGAATTTTCCGTTTAGCTTTTGAATGAATATGTCATTTACATAGATGAAAAAAAGTAGAGATCCCAGTATTATTATTATTATTTGTAACAATTGATTTGGACGATCATGCGAAAATGTTCTTGAGATTATTACACACAACGATGACATTAAAGATGCGGTTTCCGTAATTGATCAGATGATTACCCAAGATAATGAAGACATTGAACATTTTACCTTTGTTATAGAAGAGGATGGTGGCATTACTACAATGTAAGACCAAAAGCTGATACCAACCCCGATACATGGCAGTGAAGTATGGAATTGGCAGAGGAAGGATGAAAGTAAACAGATTGCTGTAGAAATGAGATCTCTGAGGCGAATATGTGGTAAAACCATGTATGATTGTGTAAAAAATGTTGAGATTCGTAGAGAATGCAAGGTTGATGTAAGCGTAATGAGTAAGATTAAAAAAGGGATGCTTAGATGGTTTGGGCAAGTAGAGCAAATGAACGAAGAAAGGAGTGTAAAGAGAATATATGACGCGAATGTAAGAAGCCGGGGACGCCCGAGGAAGACGTGGCACGATCAAGTGAATCAAATACTTGAGTCGAGCCATGTCCGAAATAATAATAATTGGATGATTTGTATAGCGTCGTTTTTGTGAAAAATCACCTCAAGGGCTTAATAGATGAGAACGCATGAGACGATGTATGAATATGAATGAAGCAAGAAGTGTATGCCAATATCGAGTTGTTTGGCAGTCCATCCTCTCTGCCTACCACTGCAGAGAAATGGTGTGTTGGTTAGTTAGTTTTATAGAATGGGCAAACTCTAACAAAACTCATAACATAACGATTCTATCAAAAAGACATATCCATAATAATATTCATAATTATGATTTGAAATCTCTTCTAGAGGTAAAATACTGTTTTATTATTTATTCAAAAATTAAAAATTATTTTGATGATTTGTATAAAAATAGCACAATTGTGATAGGTAAAAAATCTAAAACATTGCTTTTTGCCAAAAATGATTGGGTCTACTGATGTATTAAATAAGATTAAAAAAAGTTTTTTTTTATGAACATTGGAAAAATGCTCCAACAAACGAATACTATGAAAAAGGATAAAAGTGTTTTAGAAATGTTTAAAATAAATTGTTAGTTAAATTAAAAACTGATAAATTTAAAATCCATTTTCAAGATTAAAAAAAAACCATGGGAGGAGTGTAATAAAATATTAAGAATGAAATGTAAAAACGACTGTGACGAAGTTGTCTCCAAATATCTGATGAACGATTGAACAAAATAAAATGTAACTGTACGGGACAAGATCTGTAAACTCTTGCCGCACGTTCAGAAGAAGAGATGAGGCTGGTCACTTCGACGCTTCAGAGCAGGTTAGGAAGGAAGGGGGAAGGTGTATGCCTTGAGGAGGGGAAATGCCTTGAAAAAGGCAAACGATTTCTTGCAAGGAGCTGGTGAGGGTGAAGAGAAAGTCTCGATCGGTTTTCAGGCCGGGTGAAGATGCAGGCGAAGTAGCTAGAAGGCGTGTTGAATCCGTGAGAATACTCTACTTTTTTAGACTTTGGACTTTGGATTGAAGTGTGTACAGAGTTCCTAAACTATAAGTTTACTGACTCTAGCATATTTAAAAAAGGATTATCTATAGATTTCTTTACATGATTTTAATTTTTGGGTTTAGTGATGTGAAATGTTGAATTAAAATTATACTGCATCCGGACGCAGGGTTGTATCCTCTCGGAGGACATTTTTTGGTTTCTTATATTTGAAGTTATCATTCGCGCTGTACGTGGCGAGCTTATTTATGGTTGGATTAGAGTGGCCAGCTAGACTGGCGTAGAACTTAGTTGCCTGAGTGACAATGAAATCCTTGATCAACGGAATGTTGGCATCTTTGTGAAGCGTTGAGATTCGGCTCCATTTAGGCGCATTAAGTGCGAGTCTAATGGCTTTATTTTGAAACTTTTGCAATTTTTTAATGTGAACCGGAGCAGCGTAACCCCAAGTGGGGCAAGCGTAGCTGAAGGCAGACCTGATGGTCGTTTTATATAAAAGTAATTTATTATCAATAGAAAGACGGCTCTTTTTGCCCATCATTGGGTAAAGTGCGGATAGACATTTATTTGCTGAATTTATTTTGTTACTTATGTGTTTACCCCAAGTCAATTTAGAGTCTAAAGTTATTCCTAGGTATTTCATTGATTTTTCCCATGGTACATTGGCCCCAAACAGTTTAATGGGTGGAGGCCGTCGCGGAATTTTCTTTGTGAAATCGGTCGCGACACTTTTGGATGGATTTATTGATATACGCCATTGATCTACTTTTTTAGAATTGCACTCGTCGTTCAACTACTTCGGTGCGATACCGTGCGGCGAATCGGGCAGTTTGAACTCGTGAATATTTCGCGAGCTGCCGTAGATTCTGTCAATCTTGGATCGACTTGATCAAAAAATTAGGATGTGAACCACGACCTCCTGCTTGAATTGAGCCTATTGCAATCTTCACCTATTTTTTATTAAAGAAGCCAAAATTATTACAAAGTATGTCATGGGGGTCAAAGTAGGACAGGTGATACTTTGCCGCCGAATTACAGAAAAATGCATTGTACAAACATAAATTGAGTAAGGTTATTCGATTCCGCGGGTGCTAATGAACAGATCAGAAAAGATCGTTTATTTAGATCAGTCACCGCAGCCGCAGGAATCGCTTACAAAGACAGACAATTTTGATAGAACAATAATTTTTGACAAGTTTTTGTGGATCGGAGGGGCTCAACCAATGAGAGCCCGCTCTGCTTTCGGGACCGTCGCCGGGAGCGACCGTAGAAGTGGCGGGGGTCGGAGAAATGTCCCGTTAGTGGCCAGTAGCGGCTCGGCACGAAAACGACATTCAGGGGCGTAGAAAAAGAAGACGATAACGTGCACTGTTTATTGTTCACTTCTTCGACACCCCCGGAACTACGCTTATCGAAAGCCAATATGAAATGAAATGGGGCGTTTGCACAAATCCTCATTTTGTGCAAACATAGAGAATTGTATCTTAGTCGCATCTCTATCGGGCGTTTGCACAAATCATTATTTTGTGTAAACATAACAAGACAGGGATGCGTATCTAGTCGCCTCCCTATCAGGTTGTGGTCGGGTCGTCTGTGTGAGCCCGACGAGTACTACGTGCGAGCTCGATAGAGGATCGTATCTAGTCGTCGCTCGTTCGAAGCTGCACGAACTTAGTAGTTCATTACGTATCTAGTCGTATCCCCTACCAAGTTATGTACTGGTTTGATGTTACGCAAACGGAGGGTATTACAAACTTGATATTCACGTCTGGTATATTAACTAATGATTCTGTTGATTATTTCTCTGAAAGTGTTTACAATATGTTACATAAGTGCAACTACAGGACAGCTAGGTTTGAACCAGAGGATATGCCTCAAAACATGTACCTGCCAAGATCCACAGTGGCTGATATAGAAAACATTGTTAGGCAAATGAAAAGCTCTTCTCCAGGAATTGATAATATCGGCGTGAGTGATATTGAAAAAAACATACCTTAACCTTAGGTCCTATTATAACCCATTTTGTAAATAGAATCTTATTGAAAATTCCTGAAGAATTATAATGTAGTATTATCAGACCTATTTATAAAGGAGGTGATCACACTGTATTGGATAACTACAGATCAATTAGTATTTTACAATCACTCAACAAAATTCTTGAAAAATACATTCAGTTAAAATTAGTTAAATATTTTAAAGATTTTTCCATTATTGATACCAATCAATATGGTTTCCAAAAAAGAGCACTGAATTGCTGCTTCAGAAGTGTGCCAACTTAATGAGTTAAATTGTAAAAAAAATACATTAGTCCTATTTATAGATTATTCCAAGGCTTTTGATACTATTGACCATTGTAAATTACTGAAAATACTATAAATTATAGGAATTAGAGGAAAACTTCTAAAACTCTTTGAAAATTATTAAGTAATTGAAATGAAATTGAAACTATTAAACACTTTAAGTAAAAAAAAAAGTTTATGGCAGGCGTTCCTCAAGGTTCCATATTAGGTCCAATTTTGTATATTATTTAAGTATCATTTAATAATAATAATATTTATTTGAAACACACATTATTTTACAGAAATATTTAAGAAGGCTTTGACTGTCCAACTAGGAACAAATCCCGTTTTAGGACAGTCAAATTGATAAGTTTAGTTCATATTAATATACATATACATGAGAGAATATAAAGGAATCCATAAGTAAATTTAAGAAGAAAAAAAATATATAATGATAATTGTGTTTTTTTTAATTTTTTTTTTATGTTGCATTTTTTTTTTAAAATTTAATGTACTGTATTGTAGAGTAATAATGAATTACATATGTGATATAATAGTTTAAAGTATAAAGTATAACAGTTTAAAGTATGATATGCATTTTTTGATTTAATGTAGAGTATTAATGAATTACGTATGAGAGGTAAAAGTTTAAGTATAAAGTATAGAAGTTTAAAGTATAAAAGTTTAAAGTATGATATGCCTTTTATAAATTTACTGTAGGGAAAGAATGAATTACATATGAGATGTAAAATTTGAAAGTAAAAAGAGTAAAAATTTAAAGTATAAAAAACTAAAGTATGATCAGCATTTTGTAAATTGGTGTAGATTAACACCTCGACTCCGGTGATGGGTCTGATTTGACCCAGTGTTTTTTATATAAAAGATTTCGCCGCAAATATTTCGTTTAGGCTAATTTCCTCTTGTCTATTCTTTTATCAAATATTTACCCACATCTCGACTCAAAAATGATTAAAATCGGACACGTTTTAAATAAGTTATTAGAATAATTGTGTATAAAAACACGCAAAAACTCCATCTCTTCTCAGTTGAATTTGAGCAGCCGACGAAACAGTATATCTCTCGCTCTATCCTTCCGTCTTTGTCTCTCGCAGTCCTTAACACGCAGATGTTGTCAACTATTCGGGCACATTTCTAGTATTGTGATTATATTTTTATAACTTTGTTTTAATTTTTTTTTATTTCGTACCGTACTAACGCAATGGCAAGGCAAAATTATTTAGCTGATAATGAGATTGAAAAGCTACTTAACAGTGAGATCAGTGACGATGGCGACTTGGAATTCGAAGCATTGGATCCAGAATTTGAAAGTGATCCGGAAGACATATTACTAGAGGAAATATCTGAAAGTGAAAATGGAAGTGATAATGCAGTTAGTGTAGGAAATCTGAGTGAATCCGTTGCAGATCGACTTGTCAAATTCCGGATTCCTTTAATTTTTTAATGAAAATTGTTCATTTAAATTTGTTTTGTTGAAAAATAAAAGTTTTAGTATTTTTTAACTAAAATGTATGTCATTCAATGGTTTTAATTGTGACAAATAAATGTGTGAGAAAATTAAATACTCAAATAAGAACGCCATTATATAATATTTTCTAATATTTGCATAAGCAATCATCATATAATATGGCTATAAATTTAATTTATTTTCTTTTTACACATCTTTCTATTAGAGGTACAGCAACAAGGAAGAATTAAATAAGTGATTTTATTTCTGGTATTTTAAATAAAATATGATATACTTGTAAATGCACACCATCGATTTCCCGAAAATGTTAATAAATATAGAAACAAAAATGTTCGCTTCCACTGACTTCCTGGGCCGAGTCCTTATCCCCCCTCCCGCACTGCCCTCCTCATTCCCCTGCCCATTGGCAGCGGTTGTCTCAAGACGCGACCGATTTAGTCGTGGTTTTGCTCTCGCGTGGTATCCTCGCGCTGCTGCATATCGAAGAACCGCAACATTTACGGAATACTAATTTCTAAAACATCTATCTTTATACAAGAAACACAAGGGATATGTTATGAGTTTATGAGGAATTAGATTATATCATATAAAAGTAAGGATATGAACGAAAAATGCATAAAAAAGCCTTTTTATTTCATAATTTCAGCCGGGTCTATCTGGACCCACCATCGCCGAATGTGTTTTATTTTGAACCTCCGGGTATTACGTGTTAATAATGAATTACAATTGAGATGTACAAGTTTAAAATATAAAGTATCAAAGTATAAAAATTAAAAATAATTTATTAAATACATTTTTAGGTATGTAAAGCACTTTGTGTATGCGGATGATACTGCTTTGGTAATTTATAGCAGTGATTTGCAAACATGTGTGGACCCTTTTCAAAAAGACTAAATTGAACTTTTAAAGTGGTCTCATGACTCTAGATTAATTATAAATCCAAAAAAAAAAAAAAAAAACTTAAAAAAAAAAACTTAATTGATGTTATAAGATCCCCAAATGCAATGGTATATATTACACCTGAAATAAAAACACACCCTTCAGATTGTATACACTATGGCATTCCTGCATTGTGTCCATGTGAAAATGTTGAACTGGTGAAAGAATATGTTTATTTAGGTGCCATTATTGATAATTTTTTCAAGTGGAATTTGCAAATCAATAAGATTTGCGTACGACTAAGTTCAATTGTTAATAGATTATTTAAATTAAAAATCTTTGTTCCAATCTGTACCCTTCGAAAAATTTATTTATCATTAGCGGAATCTGTTATAAGGTATGAAATTACAGCCTGGGGACTTTCCTGTAAAACAACATCAATCATGTCCAATAAGTGCAAAATTCATGGTTAAATTATTAATTAATAAAAGTTTATACCAACAAATGCATAATATTCCATACTTTTATCAGAGTCTCAAAATTCTTTCAGTAAGATCAATTGATCAATTGTTGGATTATTTAAATTAAAATTCTTTGTTCCAATCTTCACACTTCGAATAATTTATTTATCATTAGCGGAATCTGTTAAAAGGTATGGAATTACAGCCTGGAGACTTTCCCGTAAAACAACATCAATCATGTCCAACCAGTGCAAAATTCATTGGTTAAATTATTACTTAATAAAAGTTTTTCCCAACAAAGGCATAATATTCCATACTTTTATAAGAGTCTAAAAATTCTTTCAGTAAGATCAATTCTGTGGTACAAAATTATATTTCAGCACATTAATAAACCTATATATAATACAAGTACACTACAGCACACTTACAATACTCGTCTCAAATTTAATGAAGGATTAATGGTTCCTAAGCAAAAAAAAAAATATGGACAAATAACTTTAGATCACCTGATTCCTAGTTGTATATTTTACCCGCTGAAAAAAAAACTGTATTAAAACTAAACCATTAATAAACACATCGAAAACTTGGCTAGCTCAAAGAAGCTATTTGTACTAGAAATAAGGAAATATTATTTTATTTATGATTTATTGCTTTTTGTTTATGTTTTTATTTTGTTTTATTTATTTTTTTAATACATTTTTGTAGAAATATGCTTGAGAAATATTTATGTTTTAAGTTTGTTACAAATGTATTTTATGTTTTTATTTTATATATTGTTTATCATGTTTTCATTTTACATATTTTGTAACCTTGTCTGTAAATTTTAAGTTTAAAATAATAAGCTCCCGTTAGACAAATCACAAAAAGTAGTTTATCGGGACTTTTTGCATTGTATTTTTTTCTTTTGTAAAATTAAATTTAAAAATGTTAGTTAAACCAAAAGATCAAAGGTCCAACTTTCCTGTTTTTTTTTTGTACTACATGTTTTTCTGTTAAAACTTTTGTGTATGTATAACTTATTTTTAATTGTACCATTGAATACAAATACATATTTAATTAGGACACAAAGTTTTTCTTACTTTGTCTTCAATTGCAGTAGTGTAGATTTAATAAACCTTTAGCTTGACAAAATCTGTATTTTTTATCTATATTTTTGGCAGTTTCTTTTAACTTTTGAAAATTTTTGTTCTTTTAAGCTCTGTGCTTCGGCAAGTAGGTCCCATTCCCACTACGATTAAAACTCAAAATCGAGCACCTCTATTCGCAATACACCATAAAAAATGTGTGTCGGGCGCTCTGCCACGAATCCGGAGGTTGCGGGTTAAAATCCCAGCATGACAAGTAAATTTTATTTGGTTAATTTGTGTCATTATTCCACAAGTTATAAAATATATAATTTAATAGCAGCACATTCCAGAGTGGTGGATACTCTCAGTACATATCTCCCTGGTGAAAGACCACCATTCAGAATCAAAACGTTGTTTGAAATGGTTTTAGCCGTGTTTGGTGACCAGATCTGAATAGCCAGATACTTCCCCTCCCCACTACCTTCAGCCTCACAACATATTATCCCGATTGAGGATGCCATAGTCTCACTGTCTCCAGGCGGTTGGGAGCAGTTGGTGCTCACATAAAAAATGAAGATCTTCTTTTTCTTCAATTATCTCAAAATCGGATATCAATAGACAGTAAATTTCTCGCACAAATTTATTCTTTCTTCGACGGTATAGCAGCATTAAATTCTCAGGTTTTATTTTCTTCTCCATATTACTTACAGATTTAATTAATAACTAGGTTTTGCCTATTGCAGTCCTGCAATTGGTTGTGAATAGTTGTGTATATGTGTTTAAATGTGGATGAAGCATGGAGTGTGTGTTAGAAATAATTTTTTAAAATGTGTATTCGGAAAATTACTTCTACTCACCCTCCTACTCCTACTCCCACCCCTACTCCTACTCCTACTTCTACTCCTACTTCTACTCCTACTTCTACTTCTACTCCTACTCCTACTGATACCCCTACTCCTACTCCTACACCTACTTCTACTTCTACCCTACCGCTACCCCTATTTAGTTCTGTGTGATCCTTTTCTCGGAAAAAGGGGCCTAGGAGCAAGCAAAATATTTTTTATTGCGTGAATCAGGTTGCGTAGGTGGAGACGCTCAGTTTGATACCCATATCGGCTACTTATACCCCTACACCTACCATACCCCTACCCTAAATCTAACCTACATCTACCCAACTCCTACTCTACAACTACCACGATTAAGTATTCAAAGAAAACAAAAAAACTTTCAATGTTAGCTTTATCTCGACAAATGGGGCCTAGGAGTTTGCTGCCAAGTTTTTAATTGTGCAAATCAGGTTGCAAAGGTGGAGACGCTCAGTTTGATAAGCATATCTGCTACCCCTACCCCTACCCCTATTAATACCCTAACCCCTACCCCACCCGTAGTAATTTTATTACAGTGTTTTGCATAATATTTTTCCTTAAAAGCATGAGCCATATCTCGCTAAAAGGGGCCTAGGAGCTAACTAGCAAGTTGGAGGTGAAAGTAAAAAACAGCGCTATATATAAATTTAAAACAAACTCTTATGGTCTTTTTATTTCAATAAATGCATTTTTAATGATTTTTTACGTTCACCGAATTTTGTGATCCTTGAATATTTCAAATGAGTACTACAATATAAATTGCGTAGGTACTAATAAATGCAACGTGTAAAATCGCCTACGCATTAAAAAAATGGTAATTTTATTTCAAGAAATTCGTTTATTTTAAGTATTATTATACCTTCAAAGCAATTTTTTCATACTAGCCCGATAGGTTCCTCTTAAAACTTGGGTACCTACCCGAAAATTAGATTCGAATGCTTCAGTAGATAACGTTCTCGAGTAGGTACTTGCATACAATCTATGGCACATTCTCGAAAAAAAATTATGCCATATGAAAGCGGGCGGGAAGGAATAAAATGACGTTTTTTCATCAGATTTTTAAGCTGTCAAAAGTTTGAACGATTATTGTGGAATTTTCGTCATGGATTGCTGTAAATGTCGTGATTTTTAAACCTTCCGACATTTGTTTTAGTAAGGATTATTCATTCATTTAACCTCTCCGATACGCGTTAATAAAGGATTACGGAATTTCGTGCGCTATGAAAAAAGTTTAAGAAAAAATTCCGCCGAGTGGTCCGCGGTCGGCTTTCGTATGTACTTTTTAAATATATACTCAGAGACTATTATTTTTCTTTCATTGGCAACACATAGGAGTATAAGTTCTCCGGAAACTCAAATGAAACTTGAGTAGCGCCACACAGCGGGCACGAATCTTGCGGTTGAAAATAGAAACAACGCAGAACTCGAACGGATTTGAATTTTTGCTTACTGAATTAACGTTAGTTCTATTTCTCGCCACCAGATAGAAATCATAATCGTTCCGTACCTCCGATACAAAATTTTCAGTAGTTTCCGCAGATGTTTTAAGATTGCGAGAGTCGATCCGCGGCTAACTTCGTTTGACTGAATTTGAATTAAGCCAAAATGAGCCTTGCGGTCGCTTAGACTCTAGGGAAGAGTTGTCGTTTTTCGCTTGCGAGTGACTGGTTCGCGACTAACTTCAGGTGTCTGAATTTTTTCAGTGTTTTTCTATACATTTGTTTGCGACATATTAATTTGACTCATTCTGATCCTTACTTTCTTTGAAATTCTATAGGCGGAACGGTCGACTTTGGCTTGCCAGCGAAATCACGATCGCGTTTGAGCGAAAACGAACCTTAAGGTGTTTCGCATGGATAGGGCACTTAGGTCGATTTTTGCCTGAAATCTGAACCTAATGTATAAAAATAACAAAATAATCGTCCACAAGCAAACGCAGTTTACAAACAATAACAACCAAAAAGCTGCAGAGTGCGGGATTCCCTGCGACTGGGACTACTGGGAGAGCGCTGAGCGGGACCTGCGGGGTGGAGCAGGGCGCAGGTCAGCTGACAAGTATGAACAGCTCCATACAAACCTATGAGTGAGCAAGTCACAACACGTTTTTTAATTGGGTGATTTGCGCTGGCAATCCGGCCAAGGAAGCGTGATGTGGATGACTTTTTGGCGTCGTGTAAGTGTGTACAGCTCCATGTAATCTCTTCAGCCACTAGGGCAGAAGATTTTATATCGTCACGATACACGATCAGTCGAAACGGGCTCGTAGGTATACAAAAAAAGTTACAAAGACAAAATCTAGCAAATTTTACGCTCTACAAAAAGGGGAAAATATTGTTTTGTAGGACGGACTATTTAAGAATTACTTTGCGAAAACCTAAAATAGTGACATAAACCTGGTCGTCCTTACGCGTGTCATGTCAGAAAAGTTGGATTTTTAAGTACGACCTAGTTACATACAACATAACCAAAAAACAAGAACTACGTATCGCCGAGGCTTTCGACACTTTCTTGATCAGCGCGAAAAAGCCCTCGTGCGTCCACCTGTCATCACAAGACTGTAAATTAGGTACCGGATCCGAAGACACCCTCGTTCCCTTCAAGGGATGTCGGGTAGGTGGATGCTGCTGGTAGTCACGCACCCAGTGCTTTATATATGGGGCACTAGGTTGGCGGTTGAGGCGTCCCTTGGCCTTGGGTGGCATTCTGCGAGCGTAGAGTTGGTGGTGACATCCTCGAAGGCGAGTGGCTGAGATCCGGCTCGAGAGATCACTTATAATCGACGGCGGGCTGAGGCTTTCGATATCTTTCTTTGCTGTATCGAAAGACCACTCGTTCGCTCGATGCAATTCCAAGAATTATTCCGGCAACTCGTTCCCGTTCGAGTTAGCTCAGCTAAGGGAGGGCTCGGTTCAGTTCGCTGTGGTTCTCAGAATTCTTCAGGCAGCAGGTAGTTTGTTGGAGAAGTAGGGAAGACGAAAGTGAAAGACTTTGTTAATCTGCAGATAAATTACGACTGACTTTATTTCTATTAAGTTGACATATTTGTTATTTGGCGAGCACGGTAAGGTTACCTTCCATGGTGACATTTGCTTATATATTCTCCGTCAAACTGTCTGGCGCCCATTTGGCCAAATTATTTTCAGTTGACGGTTGTCTAAATTAAGACATGTTATTTTACAATTTAGTTTATTTTTGTTGGTTTCAGGTTGATTATAAGTGTTTATTGCTGTCAATGTTTCCCACGTCCAGATAACATAGCGCTTTCAAATGTGGCTTCGTTATCTGGTCATAGGGAGCAATAAACATGAAAAAAATGATTCTCCCAGCGCAGTATTTTATTATACTGTTCTGGGCAAGTTGTAATTAGCCATATAAAAATGTTAAAACATAATCATAATAAAAAATCACAACAAATAATTATTTAAAAACATGAAGGCATCTCCTCATTACGGCATTATTCAAATAGTTTATTATGCCGCTTTGAGGAGATTTGAACATTATAAGAAACAGCTTACTTAACAATTACATTGATAAACGTTGAACATAAAACAAAAACATTAAACATTAATAATTATAATAGTCAATACGAACATTATGACCCTTGCAATACGGTATTGGACTCTATAGGACTTTATGAGGAACAGATTTTATGAGGAATGCACCACTGGCGTGGAATGGGGGTGGAATAGACGATTGACCAATAAGTTCAAACACGTCTGGTACAACGTAACCAATTGCAAGGTAGTCCACATTTTGACGACCCATTGACTGGGCTAGGTATACTAATAATGCAAATGCAACTTAAATTGGGAATGTCATAGTCCCACTGGCTTTGGACAGTTGCTATTCTTGTGCGGTGTGGTATTCTGTAAGCAAAGACACAATATTAGAAACCGCCCACAGCAGGAATGCCAATGGTTTATAATGGCTATAACTATTGGCTCTAACCTTAAGCACTCGAATGCCGTCATGCAAATTTTGCCATATTACTCGAGTGCTACTGCTATGGAGCCAAGAAAATAAAGAGTCGTTTCATAAAAATGTTAATATTAAGTCTTTTAATCAATTATAATTAGGTCTTTTAATCAAGGATCATATTTTTATAAATCAGTTATTAAATTTGAAGGAGAATCGAGTAATATGCCATATACGAGTAAGTTGGACACATCATTCTCCGCATTTAAGGAAGCGAGATAAAAAACTGCACGAGCAGGTACACAAAGTTATCCATACCAAATAAATTTCACTAGTTATCCTAAGATTATAAGACCACAAATTCCATCTAATATAAAAGATCCTGTAGATATTTCAAATTGTTTTTCACTCAAGAGTTGGGGGATGATATTATGATGGAAACAAATAATGTTTATCCGATGAATAAAATAGAGAAGATGCAATTAACTAGAACAACTATTTGGCATTCATGGATTGATGCGATATGATCCTTCTTTCTTCATCCTGAAACCAAATATATAAATACATACATATAAGTCACTTAACGGAATGACTCCAGCTTAGTTATTGGAACTGTGTATTCCTGAAAATACCAATTCACGGCAGTCCATCCTTAGGTCAGCAGCGTTATCAGCTATCGGGAGGTTGAAGGAATCAAAGCGCACACCTAATACTAAGTTCGGTGATCGTGCTTTCGGAGTATCAGAACCTAAAGCCTGGAATGAACTGCCGCATGACTTAAGAATGATCAAAGACGCAACAGAATTCAGGGCCAAACTTAAAACTCATCTTTTCAGACAATCATATCTATATATATATAAATGGAAGAAATGCACAGGAAAATTGCTGGGATAGGTTAGCCGGTTAGTGCTTACCTAAAGTGACTAATAGAATAAGTAAAAAAATTCACACACTGGTGTGCAAATGCGTCCACAACTCGCAACACAGTAAATAAATAAATGTGTAAAGAAATATTAATATCTATTAAAAACTTCTTGTGCCACCAATCTTCTAATAGTGTAATAGTGGCTGAGTTGGCATCGCCTTTGGATCTCACCCAGGCATCGTAAGTTCAATTCCTCTATTACGACACAAGCAACATCTTCCGCTTACTGTGATGGTAATAGGAGATTTTCAAATATGTTCATGACCAGGGAATATTTGTGTTACCTCAAAAAAAAAATACTTCTGTTTTAATTAACACAAAAAATAATTAAAAGTATAGTCAATACCAATAGAACATAAATATGCACAAAATTAAAACATAAAATAATACAACATTTTATTTTAAATTTCCATTTGTTTTCATTAAAAATGTGGGTGGAAGAAGAAGCCAGGGATGACCGAGGAAGACATGGCACGATCAAGTGAATCAAATACTTGAGTCGGGCCATGTCAGAAGTCGGAATAACAGAAGAGAATGTGTGAGGCTTTGTACGAATGTGAATGAAGCAAGAAGTGTATGTCAATATCGAGTTGTTTGGCGGTCTGTCCTCTCTGCCTACCCCTGCGGCGAAACAGAGTGATTAAAATATATCATTAATATTATAAATTAATGTTTTTTTTCTCCTCACATTTGCACACTGCTTGCATAGTGTAGCCAAAATGGCTGTATAAAAAAAAATACGAGCTGTGTTCAAAAGAAAAGGTGATTTTGAATTTCTTCGAAAAGCATTTATTTATTCATCAATATCCATTTTCTCCCCTTCAAAGTAATCCCCCTCACATAAAATGCACTTATGCCAGCGCTTCTTCCAATCCTCAAAACACTTCTGGAATGCGCTTTTCGGTATGGTCATCAGCTCGTTCTTCGATTCTGACTTTATCTCATCAATTATGGCAAAACGCTTTCCTTTCATTGGTCTCTTCAGTTTCGGGAATAGGAAAAAGTCGCAGGTAGCCAAATCTGGTGAATACGGTGGATGAGGCATGATAACGGTGTTGTTTTTGGCCAAACAATCACGAACAAGCATTGATGTGTACCAACATAACAAAAAAAAATCGATAATAGAATGTACACAGCCCGCGAAAATTCAAAATTCACCTTTCTTTTGAACACACCTCGTAAACATTATTTTTCTCCAATTATTCTTATTCAATACAATTTTTTATTTTAAGAAAATCAGAAGATTTACTAAGAATTGCATATCTGAAAGGGTTAAGGTAAAAAAACAATTCTTGTTTAAATATTTATTTCAAATTGGAATGTCAGATCACAGGGACTCTATTACAGAAACATCTCCATCCATTTTCAAAACAGTTTTATATAAAAAAAAAAAATATTTTTTCGCAAACCACAAACTTAGCAATCATTGATATAAGGAACTGGATGTTATTTAATAACAAAATTTATTTATTTAATAATACCTACCATTCTACAAAACAAATAACATTTTAAATAGCGACAAACCAAAAAATAAAGTGTTCCGAAACATAGATAATTTGTGTAAAGTCAGTCTGTTTTGACTGTGAATGTGTCGCATTATATTATTTTGCTGATTACCACACAAAGGAAAGATAACATATACAACAAACTCCAAGGAAAAATAAAAGAAGCGCGCGCTATTTACTTAAGTTACACGTTTGCCAACACAAAGGGAAATATGATGGACGCGCTTCATTTCAAATAATATTACAATGTCTAATGAAATAATAAGAAATAGATACAATAACCCACACACCTGAATATAATGCAGCATGGAATCTAAAACAATGTATTAATTTGATGAAAAATTCAGCACAGTTAAATATTTACTAGTAGTTTTAGTAATTTACTTTACCTACATACAACAAACAAAATGGAGACTTGTTAAAGAATATTTCGAAGCATACAATGGAAATTATGTTCAGATGAACAGATTTCTGTTTGTTTTGAATTGACAGGAAAGAAAGTTTAAAGGCGGTTCTCCTGCGAATGTTGTTTTCAAAACATTACATAAAAAACATTTGTTATCATACACATTCCGTCTCCCGCTAAAATGTTTTGTTTTGGTTAAAAACTAAACATTTTGTAGAGACAGCAAGATGAATTCTAGAGTAATTGTTTAAATGTACTATATATCTTTATGGGTTGGAGTAAAATATCATTGTTTTGTTTATTGTTTGAATAAACAAAACAATATAAATATTAATGAATGTGTCCTTTAAAAAGTTCTGAATATGAGGGCTGTAATGCTATTAGAAATAGCAGGAAATAGAAGAGAAAACGTAACAGTTAAATAAATTATTATTATGTCTGATATATATGTAATATTATTTTAATAATATACTTATTATAATCTCGCTCAGCAGTGAGTACACATAACCTAAAAAAACTCATCCGATTTATGCTGCGACTGACAAAATACCATCGGACGGGATGCAAAGACAGACACGCACCGTGCGGTGGTTATTAAAAAATTTAAACAAACCGTTCCCCCTTCACCCGCGAGGCGAATGTTTTCCATCGTTAACGGAAAGTAAAAACATTGTGTATACACCACACGGTACGGTAACGCCCCTTTGTTCTGTGTTTTTGTTAATGTTTTCAAAAAACATTCACGGGAGACGCGGCTTGAGAGGTAATTTAAAAATGAAAGTGAATTTAAACTGCTGCATTATATTCATATTTATCTTATATTATGTGTGACACATTATACCTGTTATGTAAATTACTAATGTATGCGATTAAATTAAAGGAAAAGAAATGAAACAATGAAGTTGGAAGCTAATCAATGGTTCACCACAACAACATGCCCTTATGGAATAAAATACAATTATGTACACAATTGGTGTTAATTTATTCGATCATAATTTACGAATTGATAGACGCAAACGTGAGAGTATAAGAATCAAAGCAATCAGTCTTGGTACCAAATACTCGAGATAGTCTACTAAATATGAATACAATCATCACACTATTCCTCTAAGGTAAGCAGAAAGGAAAGAGCACCACACATACCCATTTTGACATTGAAGCGTAGCCTCATTCACAACCTCGCTTCTGCTGGTCTGTTTTTACAGCAGCTAACACTGCATAATCCCAATACATATATATTATTTATTTCTCATAGATATCCTTACACGTAATATTAGGTACTTATATATTTTTTATAATCACGTAATTATAATGAAGTATGTATTAGAAATGATTTTTTTTTTAAATATCTGTGATATAACTCTATTTTCAACTCAATGCATAAGAGAAAACATTTGTGTCTTTACACTTAATCAGGAATACATTAATCATAATATTATTATTTACATTACATTGGCTCAACACGCACATTGTTACAAATATAGGTGCAATGTCTACTCACTAAGGTCATAAAATATATCTCTGTACATGATTATGTTAAATTAAATTAAGTATGTCAAACGAATAAAGTAAATCAAGGTCGTACCTCACATGGATGCCACATTTTTCTTTAAACGTTAAATACATAGGTATTCAAGATTGTAAAATACATAATCTATTAAATCTGTTTATAATAAGCAGTACATAAAATACACATGTAGTTGAAAAATAAATTATTGGTAAGAGTGCGTTTATTACGGCCTTTTTGTGAAATGAAGATTGAAATTATGAGAAAAATAAGAATATGAAGTTTCTATTAATGATTGAGCAAATCCACAACGTTTTTTATTGAAACCTCTGAGCAGGCGCTGTATTATTTAGGAATAATTTGGCACTTGATTATCGAATTTATTTTGTACGGAAAACTGCGATTCTATCTTCATCTTCTAAAAGTAATGTATTTAAATGAATCTGAAAAACTTTATTTAATGACTTCACAGAACAAGGGATTCATTTATCATTGAGCTCAAGCTATCAAAGTATAAACATGCCTGTTAGACGTCACTCACCAATAAGGAACTCCAGTGAAAAATATTATGGCTTAGAAAAAAAATCACAACAAACCTCGATTCTGAATATAAAAACCATCTCATAAAAACGCCCTGTTCTGTTAGTACCATTGCATTCTCGACATCTGCCATCACAAGTAAAGTTCCACGCGTGTTCTGGTTTTGGATTTGTATGGAAATTTTTATTTGTTGATTTTGTCTGGCATTTTAAATATATATGTATTTTTTTAGTTTTGGCGAAATTTAGACTTAATTTGAGTGACTTTAAGCTCTATAACTGTTGTTCAATGTAAAAAAGTATCATTAATTAAGTAAATATGATATATTCATAGGCAAATCGACAACCAACCATATGAATTATAAAATATTGTTATTATTCTTTGAGTTAGAGTTTCTAAATATGTACATAATTTTATTACTTGTTTAGTTATGGTTTACTATGCAATTTAATTCTTGTATTGTTATAACGTCAAAAATGAGGTTCGGGATATTAGAAAAATGGAAAAAATAATTAAAGTGCGGCTAGATTGCATTTTTACACTTTGGTACACTGCAAAAACCATAATGATGAGATGCTGACAATTTACAATGTGTCCTTCAATTAAAAGCAGTTAAAATTTTAGAACTAAAAACGTCTCGAATTTTTACATACAGCATTGAGTAAAGTGAATTAAGTGAATCTGTGTCAGACGTGTTCGTCTCTCCTGCAATGTTTTAATGTGGCCATTTGATTAACACAGTTGTTATATTCCACTTCTTATAGAGTATGTCTAATTTGTAAGGGAGTCGGGTCGTATAATAAATATTATTTCGCTGTTCGCAAACGATCCCGACTCCAGATCCTTAGTGAATGTAAATATATTGTGCAGGTGGCGGAGAGTGTCCCGTCACTGCTAGAAAGACTTGAATAAAACGTCAGAGCGGTGCGAGGGAAAGGGGTTTGTCGGACATGCGCAGAACGCGGTAGCTCTGCGAATCTCGTAGGTCACCTTAAGTAACCTGCGAAAACTAGGTCTTGTCAGTTAGCCTGCAACCGCCGGCTTGACTAGACGCTCTGCTCCCTCGACTGCTCCGCCCGCTACGACTTCTGCTCTGCTCCCCTTCTTTCTTTCTGACCACCGCTTATCCTGGACTCCCATCGGACTACTGCCTCTCACTGGACCCAGACCAAGCATCATCACACGGACATGGCCCCGAGCTCTACTAATAATTCTGTATGAATTGGGTTTTTGTGCAGAATTACATTTGCAAAGTACAAAAGTCGTAAATGAGGTCTTGTCATAAGTGTCTTTTCCCCCTTCGCAAGGGATCGACATAGGTTGCGCTTTCTCCCCGCCCAGCCCTCTCCGCAGATTGGTATCAACTGCCCACTACAGTTCGCTTGTGTGCCATTACATCTGGTACAGAATCCATAATGAATTTATCTAATTACAAATCGGACGGCCCAGTGAAGTCACACCAAAAATCCACAGATTTCATGCGTTTTAGCGGGCTTTGAAAAATTAAAACTTTAAAATTATTTTAACTATGAAAACGAACTACAAATTATTTTTTTAAAATTATTGATATTCAAGTTAGAATGTCAATATTAATTTTTAAAAATAAACTGGAGTTCCTTATTGATCCAACAGAGCAACGGGGTTGAGATACAATGACTTAATACATTAGAAAGATTTCATACCTACTTAGCTGCTAATGACAAAAATATTACCCTTTGTAACTACATTTTATGCAAAACGACCCAAGAGAAATTATCTTTTTTAAATAACACTCCAATAATATTTCCTAATATTTTACCATACCTTTGATTACACGGAAAACACAAACAAAATAAAAACAGTATCAACTAAAAATTACAAAATATTAAGTAAAAGAAATAACCAACATAAAACTTTGACAATAATTGTTTTACATTGTACTGTGAAGGTCATGCTAGAATAAATTAGATTATTAATTCATACAAACATACATAAATTACTTAAAAATTTGGTATTAAAAACAGGAAGTAGTAAAAATGTAATAATTTTCACATTAGATTCATAAATTAGTGTCAGTCTAATATCATTGTTCCAAAAGTAAAAGGGCACTTGTGTGATTTTGACTTCGGAGTTATGAATGGAGTTTAGTTCGCCATTTTTTAATGTGTACGAAAACTGTATTTCAATGTTTAAAATTTAAGTGGTAATTTCAAAATAATATAAAATACAATTTCTTCAAAAGATTTGTATTCACTTTGTGGCGTCATTATTAATAAATTAATTAAAAATTTATTTGTAATCACCATTTTATTAATATATACATATCAACATGTTTCGAAAGGGAAGCTTTCATCAGGAATATACAGAATACTAAAAAATAATTCTTGACATTATTATTTTTTAGTATTCTGTAATTCCTGATATGTAATAAGGTGGTGATTACAAAGTAATTTTTAAATCATTTAATAATATAAAATGGTTTACCCACAATTATTTCACTCCACTAACAGTAAAAATGCATTTTTCTCAATGGCAAATTTTTGCACAAGTACCCTTTTGCTTTTGGGGCGACAATATGTAGCTACATATTTGGAGAGTTTACAAGAGAATAACCAAACATAATTACAAATTGATATTGTGCCAGCTGAAATACCATAAAAATAACCCGATTCAATTTAATTAAAAACACATTTAAATGTAAGGAATGAACGTATACATACATAGTTACACAAACACAATGCGAAGAAATTTCTAGAAAAGCAGTTTCAGTAAAACTCGGAACTTTTTTCAACACCGAAGGAAGGAATTTACAGTTATACAAACACGAAATAGTGGAATTTGTATGCAAACAAATACAAACGTGGGTTATGTCTAGTCATGCAAACAAAAAGAGGTGAATGTCTAAATAAGGAATGTCTTAATTCTTTAATTTAGGAATGTCTTGATTTATACAAATGCAAAAGGTAGATTGAGGAGTCGTACATTGAAAGAAAGGAAGGATAACACGTTTTATATAAAGGCAGATGTTGGAAGGAATGTCTAGTTTTATACAAATGCAAAAGGTGGATTGAAGAGTAAGTTGTATATTAACAGATAGGAAGGATAACACGTTTTATATAAAGGCAGATGTTGGAAGGAATGCCTAGTTTTATATAAATGCAAAAGGTAGATTGAAGAGTAAGTAGAACATTAACAGATAGGAAGGAAAAGACGTTTTATATAAAGGCAGATGTTGGAAGGAATGTGTAGTTTTTTACAAACACAAAAGCAAGTAATGCCTAGGTATTGTGCAATCACAGAAGGTAGGGATATATTGTTTTATACAAACACAGAGGGAAGGAATATCTAGTTTAATACAAAAACCAAAGGAAGGAATGCGAGGGTGTAATCACGCAACTAAGGGACATCTAGTCACATATACATATACAAATTAGAGAAATATCTACATGTTAAAGATAATATCCATATTTGTATTTGGGCAGGGGATTCTTGGACCACTAGAAAGAAATGTACCCTGGAAGTTATATAGATAAGAGATAGATATACATATAAAGAGTGAAATATAGATTAAGACAGTTATAAAATAGATAAATTCACAACATCTTATCCCTGAAAAATTCAAAACCTACAAAGTAAATACAAAAATGGGATAATTACGAAATATATATGTATATTCATTGTTTACTCCTCAATATCTTCTTTTAATAATTGACTGCTTACCAGTGTATTTGATTGTTCAATATTATGATTTATTCATCAAAAGGGGCTATATATAGTCAAATAGTAAAATTCATGTATCACAATTATTCAAGGAACAACAAATATTCTAATTAGAAATCAAAGGCAATAATATTTTTTTTAAATGTTCCTTGCTTTACAATAAGTAAACTTTGTACATATATAGATATAGCCGATACTCTCGTAGTGTGGCCCATGCAGTCTTACCGAAGGAAATAAATGAAATGTTATGCATGCTTTTAGATGGCCACACGTGGCGCTCGGCTTACCAACAGGGTAACCATTCTCCTGGTCTGTTGGCCATTTTTACTACTTTAAAGCGCCACATCAAATTTTGGAAAACCTTCTCCCAAAAGAATAAAATATTAAAAAAAAAATACGATTATACATACATATCCATAGAAAGGAAAAATTGTTGAGAAATGTTGAACTATGTTCATATTATGTACCTATACTATATTTGAGGCGGTCAGTGAAGAAGAGACTTAACCCACAAAAATTGTTGAGAAATGTTGAACTATGTTCATATCATGTACCTATACTATATTTGAGGCGGTCAGTGAAGAAGAGACTTAACCCACAAAAATTGTTGAGAAATGTTGAACTATGTATTTTCATATTATGTACCTATATTATATTTGAGGCGGTCAGTGCAGAAGAGACATAACCCACAAAAAATCCAAAATTAATTTAACAATCGGAAGTGGTTTTAAATTATATCATGTTTCATTCAATATAAGTGAACATATCATGTATTTCAGTGTGAATTCCACGTTTTTTGTTGCAACTATTACTTAATTTCAAAACTTTAAATGCAATTATCTCAGCTCAGCTCACTTCTGCCTCCGACCGCCTTATTTACTATAATTTATCACAGGATCTACTTCACACTTGAAAACAAATGTAACTATATAAATTTCATATACCTAATGATTATAATAAATTGTGCCTCTGTGGGAATTACATATTACATATATTATAACACCTATTGTTCTCTATATATAAAAAAATAGAATAATAAATTTAGTAATGCATTGCGGGCGGCGAGTATTATGAAATCGCTCGATACATAATAATAAAACCGTAAATCGATGTTTAAGTCACAAGAATTGCATATAATTCTACCCATCAAACAGCATTATAAAGTCAGATCACGGTTCCAGCTCAATAAGTTCACTGTCCATCAGCAATTTTAAAAATATGGTTACATGCGTTGTGGAGTTGCAAAACCCGCTCTGGAAATTTCAAGACTGATGATAATCGTCAAAAACTGTTTAGAACAACTTGAATATAAAAAGAATTTACATTTTATGTCAAATATCTAAATAATAATAGATTATTCTTTTGATATTTGTGGAAAATATCAATATTATATTGACTTTTAATGTGTTTTAAAACACTTTTTGGCAATGTATCAAAAGTAGCGGGTTTTGCAACTCCACGACTCATTTGTATCATTGTAATATGTAGTTATAGGTAAGTAAGATAAGAATATGGTCACTGCAAACCGACTGCCACAACACGGGCATGGCCTAGTCTGGTGGTGGCAAAACTAGTGGGTTTTGCAACTCCACGATTCATTTGTATCATTATAATATGTATGTAGTTATAGGAAAGTAAGATAAGAATATGGTCACTGCAAACCGACTGCCATAACACGGGAATGGCCTAGTCTGGTGGTGGCAAAACTAGCGGGTTTTGCAACTCCACGACTCATTTGTATCATTATAATATGTATGTAGTTATAGGAAAGTAAGATAAGAATATGGTCACTGCAAACCGACTGCCACAACATGGGCATGGCTTAGTCTGGTGGTGGCAAAACACAAAATATCCTAACGCAAGGGTTCCTAACCTTTTTGAAGTTCAGAGTTACTTTTGAAGTTAGATTTCATGGGGATCGACTTCTAACCATAATCTTACAGGAAAGTAGTTCTCCAAAACTTTAACCAATAAACCACATTAGCATAAGCACGAATCTAGCAAAACCAATTTATCCTACGACCAATTTAAAATACGGAAATAATATTTATTTTCAAAAGTCCTAATCGTAATTATTGGGATCGACCAAATTTTACTCCGCTATCAACCGGTTGGAAACCCTTGTCCATACATAAATGAGAGGCCCTATTGGACAGGAATACCGGTGGCGCCACACTGATATCCGAATGAGTGAGCCGCCAGAGAGTACTTTACATTTTACTTGTTGGCACGCGTCTTTGCTATGATATGCAATTAAAACTGATATGTTAGCTTTTGGTTCAGACAATGTCTTGGGACTGGTTACCTACTTACTACGTAATAATAATAAGATTTGGTATTTTAATAAGAGTGAAATAATGAATAATGGAATCGGCCTAGTTAAATTCGGAGCATTTGACATTAATATTCTTAAATACATTTATTTACATTCACTAATTATACTTATCGTATGGCAAATTATTATTTACTAAGTGTATTTTCCAATTATATTAAATAAGTGACAAAAGAAGTAATTAAAATTAAAATGGCAATTCAGAAGGTATCAATATCACTTTGGCGAGGAGCGGCAGGGAAGAACCGCGCATCCGGGATCTCCTCGCTGCTGCTGATGCGTTCGATAATCTTAGCTACTATCGAGGAAGGTGGAATGTGTGGGTGACCTGAAAAAACACTCGCTTAGAAAACATTGTAACAAAATTAGGTAGGTAGGTACTTTATTTACTCTGCGCACAATCGTCTAGCAAGAAATAACCATTCATATGCGGCCGTATCACACATCTGGTACACCAACTTTGGTTGGCAATAATACGCGCTCCTCTGAAATATAAAATTTTTGCGTATGCCAAAGTATTACGAAAAGTATCACGATGCTGACCTATACCGACATTTCAATACCTTAGTTCGATAGGGAACTAACTGAAAATACCTAATTTTGAGAAAACTGGATTTGAAAATGTTTCATAAAGACATCGCTCCGATGTAAAGTTATTTTGTCCACCTATAACATAACAATAGAGGCAACATGTTAGTAATTTATCAACCTATCATATCTATGTAATGGTTAACGACACCTTCATATAAAAGTTTTTCGAAATTAATTAAAAAGTGATCCACACTCCTACTTGTTTCTGCTCAGACTTGTACAGACCATTGAGAATCTTACTTCTATAGAGAAACAACTCTCTGTGTCTCTATAGAATTATGTTCTGTTGCCTCTGCCTCTTACCGGTCGCATCTATAGGAAACATAATCTGAAGTTTGATAGGGCCGTGCGGTTTTATTATTTTTGTGCTTGGAATATTAACAATAATTGTATCGGACGAGTTACTTATTCAATTTTAGTTTGGGCAGAATTTATGTTTGTGTTCATTTAATTCGATAACAATGGTCACGTGGCGTCACACTGGGCACGATGAAGCCAAATCCCTGAAGTAGAAACCTAGAAGTACAGGCGCAAGCACTTCTCTTTTATGTTTCTACGCCACTGAATAACGTTTCTTCGGAAGGTTTTCTAGAAGAAGATAAGAAAAGAAAACACATTCAAAAGAATCATTTTTGTGAAACAGTTAAGGAAGATGTTAAAAACACATCAATACGTCTACGTTCACATTATTGCAGGAAAAGGTTGAAGAAGGAGTACGTTGATGGCAGTTTGAATCTTGCTATAATGTACCCCGGATGTATGTAGAAAAATCAACAGCGGAAAATAAGACGTCTGCCATAATAAAATTTTTCAAACGGAATTAAACATAAATAATCCTTAATCATTGAAGAAGATAATATTAACACATCCCAAATGAACCACGAAACCGAAAAAACAACAGAAATAAAAAAATGGAGGATAATATTAACAAGTCTTGAACTTGAAGTATGATATCGGTGTAAATGGCATAAATTAAACTGGTCTCATTAGCTAAGTTGGTTAAGCGGTTACCCCGGATAGGTAGAGGTCCTGGGTTCGAGTCCCAGATGCAACTGAAATCTTTTTAATTTCTCTTGTTTTTCGGTTTCGTGGTTCATTTTGGGATGTGTTAATATTATCTTCTTCAATGATTAAATATTACAATGAGGTTTACAAACTTCAATAAGTTATTAAAAATAAATTGAATAAATAATCCTTTTTTAAAAAGAAAAAAGATTTGCGTGAATTCTATGACATTTAAAAACATGAATATAGAAGAAAAAGCGGCAAAAAAGTATGCATGAAAAAGAATAAAATAACGTGCAAGAAGGAAAATGATGCAGATACGAAGATGGTTAAAGTGTTACCTAACATTATGTTATGCTGCTTTGACTTACAAGCAGTTTTGGCAATGGTAACTGGAAATGTTTCAGAGTTCTATTATAAGAGAATGTTTAAAAAAGGATTATTTATGCCATTGATGAAATTATTCAGAAGTATTTAATTGTTGGTCACGGCCAAAATGAAAATGACAGCGTACACTCTACCATTGAGCGGGAAAAATTAACAATATTTAAATCACAATGGTCAATAAATGAAAACATAATATCAGTATCTAGCCAATGGACAGCTATTATGCAGACGGCTAAAAATAATGGTAGCGCAAAAGAACCAGTAAAAAAAATGGAACCGTAAAAGAAATGGCTAATGAAGAATTTGTTGATTTAAAAAGTTATGTCTGCTAATGGGAAAAGGCGTCTGTATTAATACTGATTTTGAAAATGTCATCTGGAATAAAGTGAAGATAGTAATTTTTTTTTTAATATACACCAAGTATAATTTACTTAAGTATAGTGATCAAGAATTTAAATATATTAATGTTAGACATCGGGTGAGGGGAAGTCGTCGGATACCAATCCCGACAAAAGCATACAATTTGTATCCAAAAATATCTGATATCATTATATGAGTGTTTAATTATACCGAGGATTCACTGGAATTTCCATAAAAATCTCAATCCTGATCCAATGGCTGAGCCCGGTGCAAGTTATTGCACATCCAGTGAGGTTTGAATTTATACCGTTTCTTTGTATTTTTACTTATGTGCAATTATTTCTAAATATAAAATAAAAAATACATAAAACTGGTTTCCTTTCTTGATTTATCTGACAAACAACAGGGGTGATACTAGATAGGGAATAATGCGTGATATCCCGCGATATGAGCATAGGAGATGCCAATCCGAATCAATCTGTCCTTTTTGCAAACGTACATAATATTTAAATAATTAAAAATATGGTTTGTATGCACCACTTTTATTTAAATATATAAATATTTCTACATGTTTCGACAGCAATTCCTGAGGATGACAGCATTGCTGTCGAAACATGTAAAAATATTTACATATTTTAATAAAAGTGGTGTATAAAAAGTATATTTTTAATTATTTCATTAATAATGAAGCCACAAAGTTATAAATCGTTTGAAGGTCATAATATTGTTTATGAAGTGCATTTACAAGAGATAATTTAGTAAAAGTATGTACTTGTACCTATGTGTATTCTTTCTTAAGACATTTTAGATAATATTTAAATAAAACAAATAGCCAGCATATAATGAACTACTAAACCAACACAGTCCTAGTGAGATGAGTGGCTAATGCTTTAATAAAACAAATAGCCAGCATATAATGAACTACTAAAGCAACACAGTCCTAGTGAGATGAGTGGCTACTGCTTTAATAAAACAAATAGCCAGCATATAATGAACTACTAAACCAACACAGTCCTAGTGAGATGAGTGGCTAATGCTTTAATAAAACAAATAGCCAGCATATAATGAACTACTAAACCAACACAGTCCTAGTGAGATGAGTGGCTAATGCTTTAATAAAACAAATAGCCAGCATATAATGAACTACTAAACCAACACAGTCCTAGTGAGATGAGTGGCTAATGCTTTAATAAAACAAATAGCCAGCATATAATGAACTACTAAAGCAACACAGTCCTAGTGAGATGAGTGGCTAATGCTTTAATAAAACAAATAGCCAGCATATAATGAACTACTAAACCAACACAGTCCTAGTGAGATGAGTGGCTAATGCTTTAATAAAACAAATAGCCAGCATATAATGAACTACTAAACCAACACAGTCCTAGTGAGATGAGTGGCTAATGCTTTAATAAAACAAATAGCCAGCATATAATGAACTACTAAAGCAACACAGTCCTAGTGAGATGAGTGGCTAATGCTTTAATAAAACAAATAGCCAGCATATAATGAACTACTAAACCAACACAGTCCTAGTGAGATGAGTGGCTAATGCTTTAATAAAACAAATAGCCAGCATATAATGAACTACTAAACCAACACAGTCCTAGTGAGATGAGTGGCTAATGCTTTAATAAAACAAATAGCCAGCATATAATGAACTACTAAAGCAACACAGTCCTAGTGAGATGAGTGGCTAATGCTTTAATAAAACAAATAGCCAGCATATAATGAACTACTAAAGCAACACAGTCCTAGTGAGATGAGTGGCTAATGCTTTAATAAAACAAATAGCCAGCATATAAGGAACTACTAAACCAACACAGTCCTAGTGAGATGAGTGGCTAATGCTTTAATTTTGTTTTTAAATTTATGAATAAATAAATCAATCCTGAAGTTTGATTTGTTTCATCAGAATTTCACAAAATGAAGGTTTTATTGTAGAGTAGGATATTAAATTGTTTTATAGAGAAACATGTCAAATGTTTCCCTATTGAACTGTAAATGGCTACATTTATTTAAGTTCCAAAAGGAAACATTTGACATTTTTCTCTATTGAACTAAGACTGTGCTGATTTCATTATAATTCCATAAAGAATTATCTCATTTTACTACATAATACGGACAAATTAGACTTATTTTTTATTGAAATATGAGAAGGGAGAGTTTCTTTACCATTTTGCATCATTAACTCAAAACCCAGAAATTTTGAGTTATTTCCTTATTGAACTAAGGTATCGATTTGTTAAAAATAAAATCATATTTCATAAGGAATATCAATAATCTAGTGCATTTTTTTTTTTACAAATTTTATGTAAATCAAATTTAATAATGATATTATTAAGTTCTGACTTTGAAAATGGCCTTGCACTGCAGTTTGAAAATGGCCTTGAAAGCCGAAACAGCTGTCACAATAATAAAAACTAAAAATACTTACAGAACTTAATAATAACATTATTAAATTTGATTTACATAAAATTTGTAAAAAAATAAAATAAATGGAGTTCTATGAATTAAAAACAAAAACAATTAATAATCTAGCGCATGTGAATAGTGCACTATTTTGCGGGAATGAGCAGATGGCGCACGTACGAAATCGTAATTGAACATGCGCATATCACACAAGTGTTACGTAACCCCGATCCGATATAGCAGTTTTGTTGTTTATATTTACAAGTGATTTGATCCATTTCTTGCCTAATAACGCAGCGGCCCGACAACCACATTGCTAATAGGTACCTTTTAGTACAGAGTTTTATATTTTTATAAACATCTTAAGAGGTTTTTTTACCATATTCCTAGTTGTTTCTATTTGACATGATAAGTCATAAAAGTCACTCGAGTGTTCTATTTTGACCATAAATTGTATAGTTAAAAATCTATGCCGCATGTCGGTACTGAAAAACTTTAATTAACGCGGTCAAAAGATTAATGAATTTTTCTCAATATTTGAATGACGTGTTCCATTGCAATGAAATTGGGTAGACACATTCTTAGATGCTTTACACGGCATTTACAAAATCAACTTTATACAACTCTTGGTGAATACCAATTATGTAGTACCAAACATATGAATACATAATATAATACATAGTAAACACAAAATAACGCTGAAAAAATATATTGAGAAATTTTTCTAAAAAGTCTAGCACACATGAACAAGCATCGAAAATGTTCTGCATGCTTCCATGGAAATTAAATCTAATAAAAAGGGGTCAAGAAAATATATTATGGTATTAATACAGTCAGGAGGAAATAATATTTACATTAGAATATAAACGTCAATGCCATATTGATTCAATTGGTCATTGAAACGTTAAACGTATTCAATCGGTTTTATGGGAAGCGCATTTAAAATGCTGAATGCAAGATAATGCATATTGCATAATCATTCAATTATATGGCTGTTCATTTTCTGAACGTATGGACATTGTGGTTGACATTATCCAAATTTTGTCTCTCTAGATTGCATTTGATTGTCATTTTTTAAAAAGAAAATAAATAAAGTCTAAATTTCACGTTCATAAAATTATAATTACACTTAAAAACATACATAAAAACACAATATTAATAATAAAAAAAAATAAAAATGAAGTGAATTGTTATAGTTTTCAGCAGCTGAAGCTTCATTGTGACCTGTCTTTCATGCATCATTTATGAGAAGGAGAACGGTTACAACGGAGCTATCAGGAGTATACCTTTAATAGCTAAAGCTGGTCATGGAATTGCTAATCTGTTTCAAAACTTTGAATATTTGTTGCTAACATCGCTTCGACTTCAGTTAATAGTCAGTACAAGTAAAGTTATTACTATTGAAGTGTTTTTATAAAAAAATGCTCCTGCAGATAGTCAGGATGGCAATTTTACAAAATTTGTATAAATTACGCTAATAAACAGACATAATCAAAATTATATGAAATGATCAATCATAAAGAATTGGCTGAAAGCATCTTCACAACATTGGACATCTACCCTGATGATGGACACTACGAGGCTGTCCGAAATGTTGGCTCAATAAAGAGAAAGAAGCATAACACAAAGTTCAAAAATCAATCAACATTGGATGTGAGAATCTGGATTCAATAGATTAGTGAAATATCTCACCTTATAAAATGTTTTAATTATGACAGTAGACTACAAGCTTTGGCAAATACAATAAAGCACTAAGTACATATATATATTATGTACATATGTTATATAAATACTTTATGATTCTAAATAATTAATTTAGTCCGGTAACGAATACAAGTAAAGCGTCTCTAAAATCTGTCACAAAAGAAGAGTCAGTGGTGGGGTCGGATTTATTTTAAAGTGATAGTTTCTAGTTTGTAATAGTGATAAAATGTAAAACACAACATTTCTGAAAGGAGTTACTGAATCAATTAATGAAAGAATACATTTCCCCGATTTTATTTATTATACTGGGATTTTACAGATTGTTTACATTGTTGGGGAATCCATCTGAATTGGGATATTACTGGCAAATATGCAAAATTTAACAACTCGTAGACAACAGCCATTATAACATACTGGGATAGGATAGGTTAGGTTAGGTTAGGTGGACAACAGCCATTATAACATACTGGGATAGGTTAGGTTAGGTTAGGTTAGGTGGACAACAGCCATTATAACATACTGGGATAGGTTAGGTTAGGTTAGGTGGACAACAGCCATTATAACATACTGGGATAGGTTAGGTTAGGTTAGGTGGACAACAGCCATTATAACATACTGGGATAGGATAGGTTAGGTTAGGTTAGGTGGACAACAGCCATTATAACATACTGGGATAGGTTAGGTTAGGTTAGGTTAGGTGGACAACAGCCATTATAACATACTGGGATAGGTTAGGTTAGGTTAGGTTAGGTGGACAACAGCCATTATAACATACTGGGATAGGATAGGTTAGGTTAGGTTAGGTGGACAACAGCCATTATAACATACTGGGATAGGATAGGTTAGGTTAGGTTAGGTGGACAACAGCCATTATAACATACTAGGATAGGTTAGGACAAATATGTATTCAATTCTTAGAAAGGTACCATTATGTTGACCACTTGCTTATTGACATTGAAACTCAAGTAGCTGCTGTTTGAAGATAATTCATTTCAATTTGCAAAAATCATCGACCTACAGCTACCCAAATTTAGGTAGCTGTCGCTCAAGTGGATAACCCTTAATGTGGCAGTGTATATTTAATTATTTATTTGTAAGAAACAAACAGCTTCGAATATAAACACAAATACAAAGGAAGTTTAACAAAAGGTAATCCTACAAAGTTTCTTGTGCTAACAGTGGTTAAATACAGATGTATTATTTGTGAAGCAAAGAAAAAACACATTAAGAAGGAAAGGAGGAGAGGAAGAGAGAGAGATAGGATAGGGACAGGAGATGTTTTCGATACATTTTATACTCGTGCATCAATTTGTGTTACTTCGGTTGGATATTTTGAAAGGGTATTGTGAAGAATGTCAATATTGTGAAATTGTGCATTATGTTGCGAACAATTACGGCGAATTGGAGAATTTATCCCAAGATTGGTCCTGCATGCGGGCAAATACAAAAATTGATTCGTTAGGCAGGTCTTGACAGTATGTGAATGTTTATAAAGTTAATGAGCTCCGGCAAATCCAGGCCATTATTCATAATTTTAAGTAACAGGATTTGATCACATATTAAGGATCGCGTTTGAAGCGTGATGATGTTATGGAATTTTAAGAATTCGGTATTATTTGCAAAGTGTAAATTAAATTTATAATTTATACTCTTAAAGAATTTACGTTGAATGCTTTCGATTCTATCAATAAGGGCTTGGAATAAAGGTGTCCATATCGGTGTGCAATATTGTAAGTGAGGGTGGATTTAAGCTGTGTTAAGGGAGTATAGAGTATTTATGTTGCGAAAAGGTTTTGTAATTCGAATTATGAATCCCAGCATTTTATTGGCTTTATTGATAACTTCATTAGTTTGTTTGATAAAATTTAGTTTCACAATCAGGATTACCCCAAGGTTTCGAATAGATTATACTACACAACAATATGTGTATACAAAAAAATAAATAATAAATAAATAAAAAAATAAAAAACTTCATAGAATGGATGTAATATAATAATAGGAAGTAATATTTGTACAGCGCCCCTGAGGTGATTTTTCACAAAAACGGCACTATAAAAATCATCCGATTATTATTATTATTATCATACATGTTTTTTTTTTTTAAATCTATAGCCCAAATTATTTGCATTTATTTATTTAAAAAATAAACGATTCGTTCATGTTCACTACACAAGGACAAATACCTACATTAGTTAACAAAAACAAAATTAGGAAGAGTCTTACTTAGGACGCAAAGACTAAATACATATTGCAATACTAAATAACATATTTGAAAACAAGGCTTGATCACACAGTTGAAGCATCACATAGAGTTATAATGAGTTTCTTACTGCACCGTGACTACGGGAAGAACAGGGCCAGAGTAGGCCCGCGATCGCTGGTGATCTGGGGTCTTCATGAAGCGGCATACTGGCGTACAATTGTCTGGTTAGTAGCGAGAATATTATAATGTGGTGTTAGTAGTGTTAGTCATCTGGCTTATTCACCCTTAACCTTAAACTCATAATCGCACATATATATATTAAACTTATTGTAAAAACTCCACTATCAAATGAACTGAATAAAATATATTTAATATGTTATTAACTATTTGCTGCACCCTCTTCGGGCTGCATGCCTGAGTTTCATCATAAGCTCATAAAGCTGAGTGATGCGTAACTCAATCTTATCAATATTACTCAATGAAATTATCTTTTTTTTAGCACTCAATTTTAAACACATTTTTTTTCATCATAGCACCCACCAATACCTATCAAACACATATACATAATTGTTTACTCTGTAATATTTGTTTTTCTCATCTCTTCATAAGTACTTAACTATTATATTATACTTAATTATTATACTTTTTTCTGGATATATTATATTACCATCCTATTTCAATACTAGCTTTTTCCACATCTGTTTTTGGTGTTTAATGGCACTTAATATGAACTAAACTTGTCAATTTGATTGTCCTAAAACGGGATTTGTTCCTAGATGGGCAATCAAAGCTTTCTTAAATTTTGATGTTAAATAATGTGTTTCAAATAAATAAATAACAAGAGTAACGCGGTGAAACCAGCACATAGGATTCTCACACAAGCAGTTTCACGCTTCAGAAGATTAATTTTTCGATTGCATGAAAACTGAAAGTGCCCACGATAAAAAGGCCTAATTTGAACACTTGTACAAGGTTTCCCATATACAAAGTTATTTTATTCCACCTTATAAGATAGTTTCCCTGCATACAAAATGGCCTACGAAAGTCCACTATCCGCTGAGACACTATGTGCATTATATCAGTGCTCGTGGTGCATGTCACAATATGACAGTTGATGCTACCGAACGTCTGTTTGAATCTAAAAATGTGTTTTGCTCAGAGTAATCTGTTTTATGGATTTGTGCCAATTATAAGTCAACAGCAATACGAATGCGACGATATTGAATATTCCCTTGAGCATTGAATGGTAACAACTCCGTATAAGATAAATAAAAATGACGATTTGTTTTACAAGGATGTTCACAACATACGAGGGCTGTCCGTAAAATAAGGTTTCCAAGGTGCTGCGGTCGCGAGGACCGATTTTACGCGCAATCCAGCAACACTGACGTGTAGCCTGATTCCCCCACCACGCTGCAATCTTTGCGATGCTTAGTCTCAGCGTGTCAGCCGTTCACGATGGAACTTTCACTCTCCGCACCTGCCAGGTGTGAATTACGCTCTGTATTTCTTTTTAGTGTGCAAAGAGCAAAACCCCGGTAGACATTCATTCTCAGGTACGTGAAGTGTACGGAAAACAGTGTATAAGCGCGAAAAGCGTGCGCAAATGGTGCAGAGAATTTAAAAATGGACGTACAGACATCCATGCTGAAGAGCGTGCAGGACGGCAAAGTGATGGCGAGCGTTTTGGGACAGGAAGGGGTTATAGGCCTTCTACACGAGCGGGCGGTCCAATACTAAAAAAGCCATGGTGTCGAAAGGTTCGACCATCCGGTTCTCCTTTCCTAGAGTTAAGCCTACCAACTTTAGGAAAGGACGACCGGATGGACGAACCTTTGGACGTCATGGCTTTTTTAGTGTTGGGCCGCCTGCTCGTGTGGAAACCACTTTATTGTTCTGCAAGTTCAGGCCTACCGACACAACAATAAACGCTGATCGCTACTGTCAGACTTTGAAGAACCTTTGCCGTGTAATTCAAATGCTGACGAAGGGAGTGTGTTATCATGATAACGCTCGTCCCCACGTCGCCCGTGCAACAACCGCTCTCATCGCCCGATTTGGATGGAATACTCTCATACACCCCCCCTACAGCCCGGACATAGCCCCAAGTGAACTCTTCCCTGAATCGAAGAAACACCTGGGTGGAATGAATTTCCGTACTGATGAGGAGCAAAAATGCACCGATCGCAATGGAGATTATGTAGAAAAATAAGAAAAAGCCCAAGCTTTCCAAAAATGTATGTGTTAATGCAAATAAACGTGTTTTTACCCTGCGAAAAATCATTGGAGACCTTATTTTACGGACAGCCCTAGTACAATTAGATGCCTAAGGAGATAAATGTGACATTCATATCTTAGATGCGCTTAAAACTAACATGCGTTGTAGGGATATTATCCATATTACACTGAACTGTTTTCAGTCACAGAGTTGAAAGAGTGTTGGATGAGTGGCCATGAACCCATGGGATAAATGAAAGCAAAAAATAGAATTACCAGTTAGTCCTCGATATCCAAATACTCCGCATTCGTGCAATTTCATAGATTTCTGTTCTTCTTTTATAAACTGTTCCGTGTTCACACCTTTCACCTGTAAAATAAATGAAAATAAATAATTTTATAGAAATATTGAGACATAAAAAAAATAATATTTTTACTATGTAATTATAAATAACATTATGCAAGGGAATGTGGCAAGCTTGTCGCAATCAAGAATAGAAAAAAAATGGACATCTATGGCAGAACCTCAATTAAAAATACCATCCTACATATCAAGAGGTAATTACTACAGCTAGACAATTCTGAAATCAGCATCAACATCACCGTAAATCAACTTTATTTCTTCGCCCATGTATGCCACAACCCATATTATGAGAGTACATATATGACGTGTTTGTGACATACATGGGCGAGGAAATAAGGGTAAGGTTTTTATGTGTAACTCAAAAACGTTGATTCAGAATTGCCTAGTAATTACCCCGCAATATTATGAAATGAAAGAATGAGGGAAAAATCAGAATGCGGCAATTATCATAGCTGTGAACTGCACCTTTGGACTGTGGCGGATTTCTTCTCTCCCTTGTGCTACAAAATAACTTGGAACCTCTAAAATTGGTATAATAAAACCATTATAAAAAAATATGCATTAGATATTAAGAAAAAAAGTTAATAGTAATAAGTCTGTTCCATACCCATTTAATATTTGATTTTGCCATTTTATTGTAGACTAACAAAAATGATGCATTTAAAGAGAAAATAATTATAGTGGTGGTTAACTAATAAATTGCCATGCGCATAATATGGATGTACGAATAATGTGTGTATCCAGCGATATACCCCATACATGCTCATTATTTGATATATACACTGAGAATGCCACTGCATTAAAAGGTAAATCAGAAACACCAAGGTACAAAGTGTCGCACTCAAGTAGCTACATACTAGAACTTTGCGATAATAAGTTCATCTGATACAGCAGACACTTATAAGAGTTCCACGATCCCAAACTATGTACGCAATATAGCAAACAGGATTAAGTAAATCTATGTCAATTCCGGATGACACTCACTTAACCACTCAATAGGTACGTACAGGCAATATTACATATATGAGGTGTGATAAAAAAATATGGTGAATTAATTTTTATAGCAGCAACTGCAGGCGCTAGATCCATTTGAAGTAATAAGTTTGATAGTCTGATCATTTGAGATAGTCAGTGTCAAGTTTGAACAAGTTGTGACCTGTCAGTCGGCTTCCAGAGCAGGAAGAGTGAGGACATGTTTACCGTGTCTGTCGCGCATCATGGATTTCAAACAACGCATTTATTTATTCTTAAATTTAAAAAACAAAAACATTAGCCACTCATCTCACTAGGACAGTCCTGAGTTGAGATGAGCGGCTTTACATAACATTAGCCACTCATCTCACTAGGACAGTCCTGAGTTGAGATGAGCGGCTTTACATAACATTAGCCACTCATCTCACTAGGACAGTCCTGTGTTGAGATGAGCGGCTTTACATAACATTAGCCACTCATCTCACTAGGACAGTCCTGTGTTGAGATGAGCGGTTTTACATAACATTAGCCACTCATCTCGCTAGGACAGTCCTGTGTTGAGATGAGCGGCTTTACATAACATTAGCCACTCATCTCACTAGGACAGTCCTATGTTGAGATGAGCGGCTTTACATAGCATTAGCCACTCATCTCGCTAGGACAGTCCTGTGTTGAGATGAGCGGCTTTACAATTTTAGTGAAACAATATAATTTTTTTTTTTTAAATAACACCAAAGTTATTCAGACCATAAACAACTATAAAATCTACAGTAAATCTTTAAGTTGGGTCATACATTTATAGATTACAACAATAATAATTTCATTGTAACCCAAATAACTATCATAAAGTATCTGTGTTCCAATTAGCCACAATCAAGGGGTGACCATATTTTTGTTAACAAGAAGTAGTGAGTAAATAATAATAGGTAAATAATAATAGGTAAATAATAATAGGTAAATAATAATAAGTAAATAATTAGTAATAAGTAAATAATAATACATGGATAAAAATAAGTAAATATTAATAAGTAAATAATAATAAATAAATAATAAAAATGAAATAATAATAAGTAAATAATAATCAGTAAATAGTAATAAGCATATAATAATACATATATATAATATTAGGTAAATATTAATAAGTAAATAGTAATAAGTACATAATAATAAAAATAGGTAAATAATAATAATTAAATAAAAAAAGTAAATAGTAATAAGTAAGTAGTAATAAGTAAGTAATAATAATTAAATAGTAATAATAAGTAAATAATGATAATATCGAGCATACATAAGGTCTCAACAAATTTTTGTTTTAAATTGCAAAAAAAGTGCCAATGGAGCTTATTAAATGTTAAAATCAGTGTATATTGACAAATGCAATGTGGTGACTCTGAAGACTATTTACAAGTGGTATGAGCGATTTAAAAGCGGAAATGAGTCGGTTGAAGACGAGGAACGTTCGGGACATCCTTCGACCTCAAAAACAGATGAAAACGTATGAAAAGTGGCAAAAATGGTTCGTTCTAACAGGCGATTGACTATTCAAGAGTTTACAGAAGAACTGATCATCTCGTAAGGGTCCGTGCAAAGCTTTTTAACCGATAATTTGCAAATGAGACGAGTGAGTGCGAAATTTGAAAAAACAGAAGGAAAATCGTGTCAGTTTGCACAGAATTGAAGGATCATCTAAAAGCAGATCCGAACTTCAGGGCCAAAATTATAACTGGAGATGAATGTTGGGTTTATGGATATGACCCTGAGACGAAAATTCAGAGTTCCAAATGGAAAACGAGTGGCTCTCCTTGCCCTAAGAAGGTACGTCAGTCAAAGTCGAATGACAAGATGCAATTAGAGTTCATTCCAAGGGGAACAACTGTAAACTCAGAATATTATAAGAGCTTACTGCAACGTTTGCAAGACGATGTACGGAGAAAGAGATCAGAAAAATGGGCCAATGGCTTCTTCCTTCATCACGACAATGCGCCGTGCCACACCACAAAAGGGATTTCCCGATCTGGCCTACCTCGCAGTTGATGAGCAGACCCATCTGCCGCAGAGACCTGGATAAACTTCACCCCATGTACCCAGGAACCCCTGCTAAAGTGACCAAATGTAGCGAACCACAATGGGGTAACCTACAATGAATGGTTCCAACGGGCAGCAGTACCCAAATTGAAATGGTCATTGAAATAGAGTCATTGAAGTAGAGAGATTGATATTACTTATCATTGATATTACTTATTATTGATATAACTTATTATTGATATTACTTACCATTGATATTACTTATCATTGATATTACTTATTATTGATATTACTTATCATTGACATTACTTATTATTGATATTACAGTTCAAACTCAAGTTTATAGAAAAATATTTATAAACTGTCCAAAACATTATTAACGTATTGCTTTTTTTTATCCCAGATAGACGGGATAAAAGTTTTAGAGATTGGATTGGAAGGTTAAAGAAATATTATTTCTCAAATTAAAGCCGAAAGAATACTTGAGAATGTTTGATTAATAATTATGAATGGCTCCTTTTCATGTAAAGTACTTGCTCCGCGTGTTTACGCAGGTTGCTTGTTAAATTTTATCGAATATGTAAGTGGAACAAAATAACCAAGAGAAAAGATGTATCTGTCTGTTATTGCAAGCATTTATTGACTGTGACTGGTGTTATGGAAAATTAAAACTAGCTTTTTATGACAGCTGAAAATGGCCTTGAATGCCGAAACAGCTGTCACAATAATAAAAACTAAAAATACTTGCAGAACTTCATAATAACATTATTAAATTTGATTTACATTAATTTTTAAAACATTAAATGGAGTTCTACGTATTAAACACAACAACAATTAATAATTTGAATATATTAATAATGTCAGAATTTAGGTTATAAAGTTGTCTTAATCGCCAATTGTACAAAGAAAGATTTCACTCTATTTATGTATTGAGCAATTGAGAAATATGGAACAAACAATATGGCTCTGTCTCATTTTATGACAGTTAAACGGAAATTTCAAAGCTCCATAGTACCTACAGCTCATTATGCGAGCTGAAAATATTACATTGACCTAAAAATTCCAGACAAAAATCTGTTCCCTAGGAGGCATGTGAATTGATTTTTAAAAAATTGATTATTAATCATCCAAATACTGTAAAAAATAAATAAAAAGTGTACATATTATGGTATGTAGACTTATTTCAAAATTTAATAATATAAAAAAATAAAATATTAATAATACTAGGTTCCGCCAACGAATCAGCAGATCGTCGATCTGAGACTAAAAAGGTTAAGAAAAACAAATTGTATATAATTTGGAATGTGTGTGAGTGCGCAATGTAACATTTCACAACAAAATAGCAAAACAAAAGAGTTAGACATTAAAAATTCGAACATTATCCCAACCACAGAGAAGAAAATCAATAAAGGTAACTTCAACAGGTGAGGGGAAGAAGCCAAATTTAGCAGGGTGAGGGGTGGGCCTGGAAACATGTGATTTGATTTCAGTGATTTGCAAATAAATAAATCCCAACATTATGAAGACAACTCGCATTGCACTGGTAAGTATTAGTATTTACTCTTCGAAAAGCAAATCTACTAATGATCATCTCATCCTTTTTACAATTGTGTGGAATTTATCGTCAATATCCTTCCCGTAGCTGTCGTGCCAACGTCCAAAACTAACCCAAGCTGCCAATTTAAGTAAAACAGCAATAGATAAAAAGTTCGGCTTATTTACATGAACAGAGTATTTAGTTTGACCATTTTAGAAATGTTTATTAATTTACTTACCGCGGGAAACGATAACATGAACGCTTTCACGTTGTCGTCATTTTGGTTTGACAAGATTGTTTCTTTTTTATATGAATATCACACAAGAGTCCCAACTGCTCCCAACCATCTGGAGCCAGTGAGACTACGGCATCCCCAATTGGGAAATGTTGTGAGGCTGAAGGTATTGGGGAGGGGAAGGAGAAGAGGAAGGTGGGGAAATACCTGGCTATTCAGATCTGGTCACCAAACACGGCTAAAAGCCATTTCAAGCAATGTTTTAATTCTGAGTGGTGGTCTTTCACCAGGGCGATACTGAGAGTATCTTCCACTCTGGAACGTGCACAAATATACTATATATTATTTTTAAATGAATTCATTGTGAAACAGCACAAATTAATTAAATAAAATTTACTTGCGCACGCCGGGATTTGAACCCGCGACCTCCGGATTCGTAGTCGAGAGTCTTACCTCTCGACCATGGAGGCCGTCAAAAAAAGGCCGTTTCACAAAACTGTTAAGAATTATATTGAATAAGCTTAAAATGAAGTAAAATAAAAATTTCCTATGGAATGTAATGCAATATTTATGATTATTCTCTCTAACAATTCTATTTTGACACCATTTTAATGCATAAGAATGTGTTATTCCATAAAATCTTCCGACGATCATTAGATGGCAGTCAGCATGCGAATGATAGCGGAGTTTATTAAAAGAAATGCACGACCCAGGCTGGTGCCAAAATGAATATCACGTGAAATTTGCCTCCATGTCAAAATGGCAGAGGTAGATTTTGTTTTGGGCATGTCCATGTAATTCTGACATCAGCGGTCCCAACTCAATTCAGTTGTCAGTTTCAGTGGCTACTTTGTGATTATACTATTAAAAGTAAGTTACCTGAGAAGGTTTCAGAAATCTATCGGGGATCCGGGCGAGCTGCTGGCGGGCAGGGCTGGGCCCGAAGCCGACTCCTCGCAGCACGGCCTCTGCATCCACCCTCCGCGACTCCAGAAGACTCTCCACGCTGGACGCCCGGCTGGTGGCCCCTTCCGACTGAAAGGACACACCACGCTAAATAAACACACAACAAACTAATTATTAAAAACATGCTAACTACATATTCATTTTATAAATCAATGGAAGTTTAAATGTCAATCACAAATAGAAATAAACAATATAATTGGTTGGATAAAAGCTAACAGAGAAGCAAATGGATAATTTAATATTCCACTAGCGTCATCAATGCTAGGTGGGTATAGATAAATTTATATTACAATATACAAAACTAAATTAAATGGTGATATTTTAACATCAATATACTGACTGAGATTTCGACTTACTACCAAATAACAGGCATGCAAAATTTTCCAGTTACACACATATATGAATGTCTATAAAAATGCTTCATAAATAAATAAATTAAACATGTTAATTTGAAGCGCCGGTTTGAATGTAATTTATTTATCTTGATAAAACATAATTATGTAGCATTGTTCGATATCTGTCTCACTGGGAAAACTCGCTTAGAGATGGGCATAGGAGGTACATAAATAATATAATGAGGTTAAATACAGTAACAAATATTTTCTTTAAGGCTATGCAATGGGAAGTAATGCAAAATCATGTGTTTTCGGTTTGAGAATTTGATGGCCTAGAAATATCGTAGATGCTTTAATTAAATACTGCAAGTAGAACACACCTTGGCCTTTCGTTTAACTGGGTATTTTATTTGTGTCTTTATAAGCCTAGAAAAAAATAAAGTATCAAACATTAAAAAAATGTTTAAAGTGCAAACTCTCCTACTTACGAACCCCTTTTCCGATATTGTCATATTGTTCATTGTGGTAAATTAAGTTTTTTAAAATATGACCGTAAAACATTTTAATAAAGTTTGTATTTTTTGTTTTTATTTGTCTGAGCTTTACAGAATAGAATAAAACACGCATTTTGGTGATGGTTTTTTTGCGTAAATCAAAACACGCGGCCGATGTTAAACGGGAATCTCAACCTTATCGCCACCTGCATAAGGAGCGTGTGATTTCGTTGGAATTTTAGCCGGTGGATTGCCTTAAGGTTAACCGAAGGTTTTAATAGGAAATAAATGTAAGCTTAATATTTTAAATAAAAGTAATAATAAAAATGGAGAAAGAATAACTAAATATGAGGCGATGACGACCAGACAGGCTTAAGGGCCATTTGACTCACATTTTATCTTTGAATGAAATTTTATACACAATTGTAATATCTTCGTGCCGCACAGACTTAACAGTCAATATTGCAGCGACAAGTTCAGAAAACATCATGTTAATTGTATGTCATAGACGGAATCTGTAATAAAATATGTGCCATAGGAAGTCAACAGTCTAATTAGTATGAGCTAACAGTTGATGAAATAGTGCGCTTCCTCTGTGTCTTAATATTTAACAACTAGGTTTTGCCTATTGCTGTCTTGCAATTGGTTTGTATTGCAAGGTCAACTGCGACTGACTGCTTTATAGGGAGGTACGCACCCGATTTGACCCACTCTGAACCTTACTCTCTCCGAAAGTCGATACGCTTACGGTGTATTTTGGCATGACAATGCGTTTCGCGTTCCGTTTTGACTGCGAATCGACCTTATTGTGTTCGAAAATAAAGGGGCTTAAAGACGATTTTTGCTCGCAGGTACATTGTATGAATTGCTGACCAGACCGTATTAATCCCTATTGTGTAGGGAATTAAAGGCGTGCAAGTTCGATTTTTCCCTGCAGGCTCCGTACTGAATTTCAAAAGTTACCGTATTACTATAAGCATTTTTGTTAACAAAACATGAGTTTCACTACTCGACAATCACGTGTAGGTAGGAACGCGCACCTCTGCAATATTCAGGAAGAAACCCTACAAACAACATCAAACGATGAACTGAAAAAATCAGGTTAATTTGCCTTGTTTTTCTCAAATTTGAGGATAATTTTTGTTGTTTTAATTTATAGTTTGAAAAAAGTAATTACTTAATTAAGTTAAACTACTTTTGTAATGTCATCAAATGAAAATGAAAATAATAATTGTTAAAAAAGTTCAACAATATTATTTTTTTTGTATTCTACATATTCCTGATGAGGAAAGCATCACTTTCGAAACATGTTGATATGTATATATTAATAAAGTGGTAAATATGAAATAATTTTTAATATTTTCAGCTCGCAACCTCATTTCCATAGTGAGGTGTACTATGGAGCTTTGAAATAAAGTGATGAATACAAACTATATTTTTTAATTAATTTATTAATAATGATGCCACAAAATGAATACCAATCTTTTGAATAAATTATAATAATACAACATTTTGCAAGAATCCTGCAGAAGTGGAACAGACTTGGCGAAATCGTGTTATAGACCACAAGGTCTGTGGTGCAAACCTCAGTACTATACGACCTGTTGTAAGATTAAAAAAAATGTAATATTGTTAAAGGTGAGAAGAATGTATGAAGCTTTTAAACAATAAATTAACGAAACTTTAATAGAGGTAAACGAATGCATATAACAAATCACATTATAAGTAGGTGTATAAACTAACTCCTAATTGTCACCTGTGCTGATCGTACACTGTTTTGGTACTTAATAAAGGGCATCATCACACTATCAGTTTAATATTAATGGTAAAACTTTTTTTTTTAATTGATTAATTGTGTCATTAAAAATGTCTATTTCATTATTAAAGCAGTATATACTATTTTAATTTCTTAGTATCGGCGGTAAAGGAGAGAAATATCCCTTATTTGTATCTTATCCTCCTTGTTGATTTTCTTTTTGTGTATTAATGTTGATTTATAATAAAATGTTTGGTGTATCAATTGATGCACACATAATTTTGTACAAAAGGAATACATCAGAAAGTTTACGTCTGACTGACCGAGATTACAGTTTATAGTGGGAAATTCGATCATTATACGTTCCAAATTGATCAGATAAACCTTCACGATATGCAATCACACGGGTTAATTTTCTTTGCATGGATTTGATTCTGTAATTATGAATCTTATAATTAGGAGACCAAATAGTGGATGTGTATTCCAAACTAATTTAATTGAGTTCAAATAAAATATGTACAAGGCCGGTGAAATTTAATACAGAGAGAAAAAATATTAAATTGAGAGATAAAGACTGCCAAAAACAAGTGTTCTTACAAGCAGACTAACATGATCTTCATTTTGTCAGTCCTGGCAGATATATGCATTAATCAAAGGTAATTTGGTACTTACATATCATTCAGAAATATCGTCAAAAGTTTGAGTTTGGTTCCCAAATGATTCTGTATTATTATACAAATGACATTTCACAAAAAATGCAGCTATATAAATGATCCAAATATTATTGTCACCATAATTTAGATGAAACAAACTGCTGTAGTAATAATAAATGTGTCAGTTTGACAAATTACCTGTAGTGAAGACTCTCTAAACAGGGAATTTTTATGCCGGGGGCTATTTCCTTCCGAGTTGATGGATCTATCCCTGAAGAAGGGAGGCTTGGTCCGTTTCACCAGAGTGCTGTCCACGGAACTGGAGTATAGGTCCAACTTGGGCTCACACGCCTCCGAGTGGGCACTTGTCCCGATCTCAAACACATCACTGTCTTCGTTACTTCCACTGGATAGAAACTTCTCGCGCTTGTTCAAACAAACTGGAGCACTGACATTCTGAATGTTTACACTCTTAGCAGGAGAGACGAGTTGGTTCACCGTCTCTGAAGTTACACTGATGTCGTCCTGGGAAGTGGCTCGGACCACCGGCTTCTGGTCCTGCCGAGGGATCGAGTCTACCCACTGTTGGACAGGACTTTTACGACGCATATCAACTAACACACCACCCAACCAATGGCGAAACCGAATACCCCACAAGGGAGACTTGTTCGCCGATGAAGTTCCTAGAAAAACAAATAACATTAGTATTGAGATTATTTAAAAAAAAAAATTGTCAATGTGAATTAGCGAGACACTACCGCTCAATAACCGCTACATTAATACTGATAGAATTTGCAAACCTGATTTGGAATCCATCCTCAGAACAGAGTAGCAGCATGCAATAAATGGACATGTAATACACAAATATCGAGTACACACAACACAACATGGAAAAATAAAACGCTTACCTAAATGAATTTCGATTGGCCGATCAATATAAAAATTTCAATTGGATAATTATTATTGACAACATATTTATTAGACGTGACAGTTATCAGTCGGATGAAAGATTTCTCGGAAGATTATTATCCAATATATGTACGACCATAGATATACCACTTGTACCACTAACCCATAGATGTACCACTCACTAACCTTACACTGACACTTCAAATATCTGCTGCATCCACTTTATTACACAAGTAAACCTTACTTTGACCAGTCAGCTAACTGTGACCACGACCACACTATCGCTCAACCTTATGCCCCGACTACACGATCGGCCAACCTCCATTTGAGCGATCGTGTAGAAGGGTAGTTCGTGTGCGTTGGCCCAATGTTGGCTCGAGTTTGCTCAAGATCGCCCCGATGGCGAACTAGTTGGCCGAACTCGTAAAAAGCGGCCTCTACACATTGGCCGTTCAGTACTAGTTCGGACATAGATATACCATTCACAGGCAGGCGATCTTAATGGACGTACCGCGCAACGAATGAAACATGACTGAATTATGTTTATATTGACGAAAAATACTCAAATATGTCTCTCCCAAATAAATGCCCAAATATGCATTATTCATATTTGGCTAATAATAATAATTGGATAATTTGTATGGCGTCGTTTTTCATAAAAAAATCACGTAAATGGCAAGATTCCGATGTATAATCGGGGCTAGTTGTCATATTTTTTTGTGCTGCAATCTGACTAAAGCTGTGTGTAAAAATAAAATACGGAGCTCAAACAGGCGCAATAGCTATCGACAAGCGGTAAGAACTATCAAATTGCAATTCATCATATTTTTCAAACATTTTGAAAGACAATATGTAACAAGAGGTTTTTTTATTATGAAGTTCAAGAAACAAAGGATGGGTGATTTGATAATTAATACACAATAGGGACCTTGTTAAGACACTAATTAAATCGGTGGTTATAATTCTAGGAATAACGCTAAAGGGTAGGAACTAATACTCAATTTATGTATTTACTATTTGGCATTTATTGTTATAATCGTGGGGTTAGTGTTAAACTAAAGTTAATCTTAATTAGATACAAAATATCAATAAAATTAGAGAGTCCAGTACTTAATTCTACGTGAAGTCCTTGTTCTTAAAATTTGCCATTCACTTGGCTTAAATCTACGAAAAAGTTGATTCTTAAAACTAGTGATTCACTTGGCTTAATTATTCGGAAAGGTTGATTCCTAAAACTAGAGATTAACTTGTCTTAATTACACGGGAAAGTTGATTCTTGAAACTGGAAATTTATTTGGCTTAATTATAAGGAAAGGTTGATTCCTAAAACTAGACATTCACTTGGCTTAATTGTATGGGAAAGTTGATTCTTAAAACTAGAGATTCACTTGCATTAATTTATATGGGAAAATCTTAGTTATCCTACGTAAAAGTCATTATCTTTAGGTGTTGATACTACGTGAAAATGTAGTATTCACTGGGTGATAGAGTGAAAGAATTATAATAAGAGTTCAGAGGCACTTCCCTTTACTGATGGCTATCCAAGGTCCAGTGGCTGGTCTTCGAAGGTTTTATTTCCCAAGGGCGAAGATCAATATCTTCCTGGGCGAAAGCGGGGGGTCGACTCGCGGTGCAGAGCCTGGGCGGTCTCTGCAGTAGATCTCCGAAGGGCGATGATCAGACCTCTCCGCCGCACCGTAGCGTGGTGTCCAATGATTCTTACTATCACCGAGTAATCAGGGCGGTTCCAGCAGCTACTTTTCCCAACAAAAAAAAATCTTGTTTATTTTCAAATAACTACTCTCAAAATCGATGCTCAGGAATAGACGAGGTGTGTTCAAAAGAAAAGGTGTATTTCGAATTTTATCGAAAAGTATTTATTTATTCATCAATATCTGAGGAGCTCAGTATCAAACTGGGACATAAGCCACTTTTTCTGAAATGCATATTTTGATTGATTATGGTGGCATGTCCGATTCTCTATCTGAATAACTGAGAAAATCTATAAAAACGGTCATTTAATACAAGAAATCGCATGTTAAAGTTTACACTTTGTTTCAAAAGTGGACACTTGCAACTCATGTTTGCAACAAATTCGGACATACAATACAAAAGCATCACAAAAAGTGTCATGGCCGCTGTTATTTTGACACATTTTGACAGTTAGTCGCCAACCGCCGAATGTGAAAGTAGGTTGACAGTTTTAGGAAGAAATTTGAGGTGTTATTAAAGTTTAAAAGCATTATATTGATTAAAATTTGATAAAATGGAGATAACTAATGCTCGCAAGCGCGTAACCAACCCCGAAAATTGGAAACGAGCAAAGGAAAAGACGTTAAAGTAAGTCAGTTTACCCGTAATACTATTTCAAATCTGTGCTCATTTCAATGAGGTTTTCTTGTATAAATACGACGATTGGAACTTTGAATCCTACGTTTATGAGACTAATACACCTATTTTTATGAATATATTTAAAATTAGGATTGTTTCCTAGTGAAATAATGGCATTATTGTTTGATTTTAAAACCAACCGAATTTGTTCAAATGTCATGTGCGGAGTGCGGGTGGTTCAATCGATATAATATTATGTGCAAGAAATCAGGAAACATTTTCTGGAAGAATCTTATGTGCAAGATATTATATGCAATAATATGCTTTTCTGCATGCATATTATGTGTAAGATATCGCGAAATATTTAAAAAAAAATGCCTTTCATCATATATTTAAATGTAATAAAATATAAAAATGATATTACATTAAATTTATTTTTAACTAATTTTAAAACTAATTGGAGGATTTATTTTTAACAAATTTATTTTTTTAAGCGACAATTATTAAATGCATTTATTTGATTTTTTATCATTGAATCAAATAACTAGTATTTTTATGTTTTTACTTAACTTAGGTATTCGTCAAAAGGCTTCCCAGATATCCAACGTGTGATCATCGCCGTGATTTGCAGTGTAGGCTATTAACGATGAATGATTTAAAGAAGTTCCATGACGCGTTCTACTCCGTCCCAGCGAAAGACAAACAAGATGCCTTTATATTGAAGTTTTGCAGAGTACGCTCACCCAAAAGACACCGCAAGGAATTTCAACCACCAATTAAACAAAAATTAAACACATTTCAATACAGCATCTTAAATTCCGCCAGAAATAACCTGCCTACCTGCAGAAACACATTTTTGTCTGCACTGAACATTACCAAGCACAGAGTGATTGGAGTGTTTAAAAGATTAAAAAAAAATAATTGTTTGGTACCTTTGGAAACAAGGGGTGGCTCGAGAAAGTATAAATTATTTGAAAAAAACTAGAGTCGGTAAAAAATTTCATTAAGGGGCTCAAAGGAACTGAGTCTCACTACACACGCGCTAGAAGTACAACAATTTATTTGGATTCAAGTCTTAGTATTTCTAAAATATGGAAAATGTACAATAATCAAGTACTTGATGATTTCAAAGTGAAAGAATCTTATTTTAGGAATGTCTTCAATACAAACTTTAATATAAGTTTTTCAAGTCCCAGTACAGATGAATGCAGTACATGCATCGAATTAAAAGAAAAACTGAAAATTGAAAAGGATTTCGCTAAAAGGGATGATCTTGTTTTCAAATTAACACTACATAAAAAACAAGCTGATCGTTTCTTTCAATACTTGAAAGATAAACCAGACGATTGTTTTCTTATGTCGTTCGACTGCCAGAAAAACTTAGTTTTACCAAAAGTCAGTGACTATCTAACAGTAATCTAGCTGTCGTGACTGGCACATCGAAAGACCATTTATCTCCAGATAATGTCTCCATATACACCTGGAATGAAAACCAAGCAAGGAAATCATCAAATGAAGTGGCTTCAATAATCTTCAATGAGCTGACAACAAAATCATTGGTGGGCTTCAACAATGTTAGGTTGGTGGCCGATGGATGTGCAGGCCAAAATAAAAATTTAACCATGTTAACGATGTGTGCGAAATGGCTGCACAGTGACGCTCCAGCATCAATTACCAAGGTGGAAATAATTTTTCCCGTTACGGGACATTCTTTCCTCCCGGCCGATCGGGTATTCGGTCTAATCGAAAAAGATTTGAAAAAGAAGACGACCATAATCAGTGTAGAAGAATACCATGACATTTTCAAAACACATGGCTCTTTGAAAACAATTGGCAGTGACTGGAAGCCATTCAATTGGAAGGATGAAGCAAAACATCACGTAAAGGCAACTGGACAATTGCATTTCAAAATATCGCAGTGTAAGAGATTTACACTGCGCAAAACAAATAAAAACCAGATTTTGGTAAAAGGTGAATTAGCTTATAATAATAACATCGCAGGAGAAAAATCAATTCTTAAAAAAAAAGCACAATTTTGAAGAAATTAATGCAGCACCCGTAGCGTTAGGAATAAAAGTGAACGAGAACAAAACTATTGACGTACACAATCTGCTCTGTAAACATTTTGGTGCAGAGTGGAAGTGTATGGAAACCCTGCAGTGGTACAAAAATATAATAGACAATAATTTGACAAATAATCAACCATCAGAAGAAGATTATCCATGTGAATGTTTTGAAAATAATATTGACGTGGAGTTGCAAAATAATATTGAAGTGTAATTGCAAATTTAATGTTGTCTTCTTATTGTTATTAAGTTTTATTTGTGAAACTCCATTTAAATTTTTATTTCTTTTCAATTGTATTATTATTTATTTTATAAAAACATCCCGTGGCAGCTGTTCAAACTGTATAAAAAATATACTTCCTAAAAATGAACTTGAACCGCCTTTTATTTCATATTATGAACCTTGGACCTTTGTAAGACTTTGTTTCGAAAATAGACACTTACAGGTTCATGTGTTTCAAAAACGGACAATTGCTTGTTTTAGTATCAAAAGCGGACATAAGCATTTTCAAAATTAAATATAAATTAGTTAGAGTATTAAATTGTGGCAAAACGCTTTCCTTCCATTGGTCTCTTCAGTTTCGGGAATAGGAAAAAGTCGCAGGGAGCCAAATCTTGTGAATACGGTGGTTAATTTCTAAATTTCTTCGATTTATTAATTACAAGTTAGGTATTCCAATCGAAAATCTTAAGAATACATTTATGAAGAACCTACTTAACCTAACCGATTTATCATCTAGGCGCACAGTGAGCGATTTAGTATGTCTCTTCAAAATAGCAAATGGCAGATTGAACGCCCTGGATTTAACGAGCCTTATTACCCTGCATGTACCTAGCCGTAATACAAGACAGAAGGCCCTGTATAACAATCCAGCGTCCGCAAATAATTAGTTCGAGAACTCTCCTATTCAAAGATTATACAGACTTGGTAATGAGTTTAGTTCAATTGGTGTTTACCGTTACAACACTGCGTCCAAGCTAAAAACCAGTTTATTTGAATGTTTTTATTAAATTTATTAAGTTCTTTTTTCATGTGCATCATTTTTTATTGTTATTTTTATTGTGTTATGTTTCTGTAAAATACCCAATCAGGCATACTAAAGGTTTGCTGTTTTATAAACACGTATATTATAAACTGTTCATGTTTTACAAAGTCATAGTAATTATAAATCTACTGCTTTTATTATCCACCTTATTATTATTATTAAACTAGCTACTTACATACTATCTACCTTCTCACGTCTTTTATACTTATGTTATTATATTATGCACTAAACTACTTCTTATACTCATTTGTACAACCTGCTGTGATAATGTAACCACAGGTTAAACTATTATTCACAGCGATAATTACGCTGTAACTACATATTGTTATATTGTACCTACTTACTTCTTTTACACTTTATTTATTATTTTAGGTGTACATTATTATACTCCCTTGTAAAACTATGTGATAGATGTATCAACATGTAAAAACCTTCTAGGCGTGAATAAATAAATAAATAAAATAAAATCAGTATCTTGCTGGGCGGAAGCTTGGGGTCGACGCGCGGTGCAGAGCCTGGGCGGTCTCTGGGGTTTTATCTCCGAACAGAGGAACTCGGACTTCCTTCTGGGGTGGAGATGTAAAGCCAATTGTCCTCTCGTCAAAAAGCCCTGTTGCCGGTAACCATCTGTAGGGATTAAGTTCTCTCCTTTGTCCGTTAACGGAAACGTTGCAATGGTTCCCTGGCGCTGGCGTCGACCATTACCTAGTTCAATCGCTAGATGTCGCCGGTAGGCCCGTTCTGTTACCTAAGTGTAATTATTCTGAAGACATCCTTTACTTAGGATAAACATATTCGCATGACTTACTTATTACATAGCTTAATCTAGGTTTACAATAATGTTCTTATATCTAGTTAATTCATTCTAAAGTTCTTTATGAAATATTTCCTATCGTCTAATATAATAACCAATGCCATTAGAACTTTTCCCATGGTTAAGCAAGGTCGTTTGGCCCTCAAGGGTCGTTTTATGACCGTATTGTCTGGCGGGCCGCTCATTTATTACGCGTTTATTACGACGCTTGGGTCGAGTGCCCTTTGTTAAGTTCTGCCGACACTCTAAAATACTAGTTAGAATGCTCTCAGCTTTACGATAGTTCCGGTCCGAACAAAATGCACGCGGCTAGCCTTTGTGCAATTTGTTCAAGGCCTGTCTAGTCGGAGGGAGTTATTAGAAACTGAAATGCACGTTTAAAAAATAAGTATGTCTGTGAATTCGGTCATTACTTATGTGTATATCAATCTATTATTTATTTCCCGTATTATGAGTACCTAATGAGAAAATAATTGTCTCAATAATATTATAAATTTCGGTAGACTTTCTATAAATATCGGAAGATCGATAGATTTTAGCTAAAATGGCATCACTAATTTTGAGTTCGTATTTGGAACGTTGGCCGAGTGGTATATCTATGGTGTAGTGGCTCGATTGGCAAATGTTCCGAGTTCGGAGTTTGGACGTTGGGCGATCGTGTAGTCGGGGCATTACAGCTCCGAGCGTTTGGGAGATCGTGTAGAGGCGTAGTTCGTGCTCGTTGAGCTAATGTTGGCTCGAGTTCGGCGAGTTGGCCCGAGATCGCTCCGGTGGCGAACTAGGTTGGTCAAATCTGTTCGCCAAACTCACACAAACTGGCCTCCACACATCGCAAATAAAGTATGCAAATAATTAAGCGCCCGGCAGCCGACGTTCTGTAAGAAAAAAGAAATGTGTATTACAATAAAATATGCACTAACCCCAAAATAAATACCCAAATATGTGTTATGCTAATAAAAATAGTAATTGGTTAATTTATACAAAGCCGTTTTATTATATAAAATAACTAAAAGCGCAAAATGCATGAATCGGATATCTAATCGGGGGCAGTTGTAAAAAAAGTTTGCATGGAACTTCACTCCATTTCTAAACAAAAATATCAATAATGACGTTCTAACAAATACCAGTATTATTTTTTTCAAAAACTCCTGCAGCTGTACAAATCCGTTTTCACAATACACACTTTTGTGCAAACTCGGATGATGCTCTGCGCGCCTTGTCCGTGGTCTTTTGATGGTCTCATTCCGTGAGCGTTGGTAGTATGAGGGATAGTCCAAGGGTCAGCGGGGAGTCAGAAAAGAAGAAGGCAGGTCAGTTTTCAAGAAGAGTGAGGTAGAGCGGTCGGTGGAGCAGAGGTGATGTTGATTCAAGCGTCGCTGGATGACTGACGCTTTGCTCTTTTTTGGCCTGTATACAAATGCCAACTAGGCACTACGCCGGGCGCCTAGTTGGGCTCTCACGCCGCCATCGATACAAAAATCTGCATAGAGCAGCGCCGTGAAAGTTTACCATTCATCTAAACGAGTGGAGTACTGTTCAGACGTGCATTATTTTGTCTTCAAAAGAATACACATTTTATCGAGTTTTACTAAAATTTTGTTTCCTCAAAGTGTTTAAGTGTATTAGTTTCCATTGCGCATAGTGTATTTTACGACAATCATCGCTTTTTAACTTAAAACAATTTTATTAAAAAACACTTTAGTTGTTATTAAGTGAATTTGGTGACATTATTGTTCGTCAACGGTGTAAGTACCTGACCTCTCCGCCGCACCGTAGCGTAGTATCCAGTGATTCTTACTAGCACCGAGTAATCAGGGCGGTTCCAGCAGCCACTTTTCCAAAAAAAAATTTTTTTTTTTCTTGTTTCCTTTCAAATAACTACCCCCAAAATGGATGCTCAGGCATATATTTCTCTGGCGAAGGACGCAGTTAATCTATTGACCAATATGATCATGGATCCGAATAACAAATTTACTAAAGAACATATCGCCAAAATAATTCCTGAAACCAATGATATATTAGGAACAATCGCCCAAATGGCAGTCAAAATGGCAACTATCGAGGGAGAATTAGTAGCTCATAAAACATAGCCCCGCATATGCGCATCTCTGCAGTTTCACAAACCCAAACTGTCTGTGAAATCCTTGCTGAAATGAAGGAACAAAATTACAGAGACAAAAATGTTATTATTCATAACGTTCCAGAGAGTACGTCATTATCTCAGATAGAATCAATAAATATGGACATAACATCTGTCAAGAAAATAATCTCTGATATTGATACTTCAACAATAAATCTTGACCTAAAAATTTACAGATTGGGTTAGAGAAATGTCGACAAACCAAGAGGAATAAAAGTCGAGTTTCCAGATGCAAAATGGCCTAAAATTCTCTTAAGCAAGAAACATGCATTGAAAAACAATATCCGGATGTACCAGGATCTATCATTTCTGCAGCGGAAACAATTAACAGATCTCAGAAATGAACTATAAATTAGAAAGACTTCTGGTGAGACCGACATAACAATCAAATATATCAACAACAATCCTTCTATCGTTAAAATACATCCAAAAAACTAAAATTTAAATTACAAATTTTCTAACAAAATGTACATGGACTAAGAACTAAATTACAGGACTTGAAATCAACCTTACCTACAATGGATCATGATATTTACTCTTTCACTGAGACATGGCTGCATAGCAACATCAAAAGTACAGAGCTGGGTTTCTTCGAACATTCAGTGTACAGATGTGACAGAAGTGAAAGTACCAATAAGAAAGCTAGAGGAGGCGGTGTGTTAATATCCATAAATAAAAAAACTTAATTCAAGAAAACTCAAATGCATCTACACAAATCTAGAACATGGTATCTACCAAAAAGGAAAAAAATATATTCGGCTGCATGTACATTCCTGCTTCTTCTGACGCTCAATTATATAAAGACCACTACCTCAAAGTACCTCGAGACTACAATATACCTAATTTTGTATGGGACATAGAAAACAAGAAGACTTCTTGACGGACAACATCAACCATGGCTCCCATGAAATTATCGAAATGTCAAATTTTTTAAACCTCCGGCAGTTAAACTACGTATATAATATAAATTCTCGTATTCTCGATCTAGTGTCCTCCAATTCTTATTTTGTTAATGTATATCCGTATGTGCTGAAACTGTTCTTCCAATTGACAATTATCACCCTCCATTAGCGATTGAATACCACAGTTCAATAATGAAAAAGATTCCACCTGAACTTTTTTAAAGCAGATTTTAATCAAATCAATTATCCTCTGCTGACTGGAACTTTTTGGATGTGGGAGTAAACATTAATGAAATGGTAGATAAATTTTACTTAATTCTAAATAGTGCTATTGATTTATTTGTACCTATTTCTAAAATTACTGTTCAAAAATACCCAAAATGGTTTAGTAAAGATCTTAAAGATCTTAAAGAACAAAAAAATTGCTCATAAAGTTTAAAAATCAACACGGGATCCTAAAGATTACGCAAAATTTAATGAATTAAGATCAAATACTAAAATAGTTTAAAAATTATGTTACAAGAAGTGCATTGAAAACTGTGAAGAATTGGCTGTTGCCAATCCCCAGAATATTTATAAATTTTCAAACATGCTTAACGACGACTCTGGAATTCCCTCTAACATGTATCTAGATAAGAAAATGGTCGATAATCCTCAAGAAGTCGTTAATCTTTTTGCAGAATTCTTCAGCAAAGTCTATGATACTAAAAACGACTCTCCTTTACTCGACGCTTCAATAACTAATAATGATAATAGAAAGTGATATTAGAACTAAATTGAAATCCCTAAATCTTAACAAATCAGCTGGTCCCGATATAACATACCTCCAATCTTTTTATTTAAATGTTTGTCAGTCTTGACTAGGTTAGGTTAGGTTAGGTTAGGTTAGGTTAGGTTAGGTTAGGTTAGGTTAGGTTAGGTTAGGTTAGGTTAGGTTAGGTTAGGTTAGGTTAGGTTAGGTTAGGTTAGGTTAGGTTAGGTTAGGTTA